>JAFVLL020037547.1:0-51787 GCA_021397915.2 Tor tambroides | reverse complement strand
ATATAGTTGCCTCGGCTGTTGACAAGAGAGATGGAGTGTGTTGTGCCAGTGTGTGTCCTCTGCAAAGCACCTGATTACATTCATGGAGCCAAGAGTAGATTTATGAATGCAGACTCAGGCAAAGAGCGGCCCCATCCGCACTCTAAATAATGGCAGCGCGGAAGATCTTTTTTTTTCAGTTCCATTCCCTGCGTCCCAAACTACCGGCTCAACTACCCAAATGAATATTTACTCCACTGAGATTATCTATCCACCTCGGCATCCCATTCTGAGGGTTATTTCAGTACGGAGAACGCTGGAGGCGATGGGTCCAGATGCGTGGTTGGTGTGACAGTGGGATGCGTTTAGCGTTCGGTCTGTAGTGTAGCCAACATCCCCTGCAGGAAAACTCGGTTTATCCTCTCTAGTGTAAATATTGAACAGGTTTCGGACCAGGGGGAATAACTAATGCTAATGAATGGGGAAACTCTTAGCTTAGCACACTTTATCAGTGCATAAGCATGCTGTCCGGGCTCAGAGGCAGCAGATAAATTGAAGGGAGTTTGTTTTAAAACTGATGAATTGGGCGAGACCACAATATGTGCAACATGATCAGTCAGTGTCAGCTTATGCGAGTCAGTCTGCTATAATAATGTTAAACTGGCTCGGTGCTCCGCCAAGCCATAATGTTATCCAAGGCAGGAGTCCAGGAAAACGGCTGAATGTAAGCATACGCATAGCTTGACATGTATGATCTGTGTGTGACGGAAAATGAAAGGGGATTTGACACTGATGGTGATGCATCAGAATAAAAACATATTTGTGAAATGGATGGCTCCGCATCTGAAATTTGATTGGATGAGCCACTACACTCTGCTGTCATGCCTATACAAAATTTTATTTGTACCTAATTTGTTTAATTAAGCACTTGTATTTTGGTTTTAAAGTTTTCTTGGAAAAAAAGACCTTATTTTTCAACAAAGAAGTAAGTTATTTTTTTGTGTATGTGCAAGACCCTTTCAATAGCCACTATAGGTAAAGCAGTAGAAGAACAACAAAATACATTAAAGCGAAGCCTTGCACATTCAACGTTGGCTCAAATGTTAAAAATAAGGTGGAAAGGAGACAAAAATTAAAAACTGAACACTTTTTATGGGTGTAGTCTTTGCACCTGTTGGTTTTAGGATTAAATCCTCTATTAGAGTAAAACTGGTTAGGTGGCACTTTTACAAATAACTAGGGACCTAGAAAAGGGTGTCTTGAAACTGCACACCATGGTATTGCATCTCAGTTGCTATGTTTATTCAAAAAAAAAAAAAAAAAAAAACTTCTTGATGGATTCACACAATACAAAACCCATTGTTTTACTATTTAGCATGAACAGTCTGATATGCTGGCTCGATTCTTACCACAAACAATCCAAAACCCCTAATCACTTGTTTGAGATATGGCCTAATATATGTGTGCGATGGTGCTTTTGCGCAGGCAACCCAAGTGTGAATCAAGCTTGGATTATTCTCAAACCACTTTCCCCTCTTCTACCCATTCCTTTCTGATGACTTGCTACTGTCCTATCAGTTCTAAAGACAAACAAATCCTAATAATTTGTTTACTCAGAGCTGGATATATTACAGTGCCAAATATAAGCTTAGTGCCAAGTAGACAATAATGATGTGCCAAAGGACATACACGGTAATTGAGATGTTCCAACTCTGGTTCAAACTAATGATAGATTTGGAACACAAATTATTCTCCTCAACAACTATAATGTTATCTCATTAGTTTCCATACATGTTTTGTACATGTCATTTTTGACGGTACTGACACTATCGGATGAGAACAAAACTCAAACTGAATTAAATGAAACTACTGTCTTCAGTAGAGCTGCTTAGGACTTGTTTCGTTATAAACTTTATGTAGTTATTGAACTGAACCAACACTGACCAACCAACCAACCAGCTGACTAATAATGACACTATTGTCTTTCTAGTTGATTTATAGCATTTTGCATCATTGATTCTGTTACTTTCCCATTTAATATTGTGAAGCTGCTTTGAAACAATATCTATTGTATAAAGCACTATAAAAAATAAATAAATAAAGGCGACTTGACATTTTTGTTTGAACAGACATTGAAACGTACAATATTAAGTCTTTGACAGTATCTAAAATGTTACATACAAATAACTCCAAAAACCTGCAAATGTTTACAAATACTGCAAAATTTGAAAATTGAATTAACGGAATCAGAAATTTCACTTACAACCAGGTCTCTGTAAGGGTTTATGATGTTGTTAAAGCACTGATAGTATGTTTGCCAATGTTAACCCAAACGTACATGCACAGTATATATACAAATATCTACATAAAGTTCCACCTGCAAACTAATGATATTTCTAGTACATCTAAGCAAAGTCTCTGTCTGCTCAGCAAATTTAGGAAATTTAGGAGCTGCATATCTTGTAATGATTAATTTTTTAACCTGTATATCTTTTCAACAAAACAACATTTGCGGAATGATCTTGTAACTTATTGCAAAGAAATGAAATGTAGCCCGAAACCTAAAGAGGACAATAATTCTGAAGCAGTGAGGATGAATTGTGAAATGAAGCATAACACTTTGTAGCTGCTTCAAGGGAGATGCCTCAGACTATACTTGTCAGCTCCAGAGACTGAGGAGAATGCAGCTGGAGGAAATTGACCAGGAAATTGGTAGAAAAGAGACTTTTCTCTATCGACAAAATAACTCTATCTTGTTCATTTTTCCTCTGAGCTCCATTTAGAGTGTTCTGAAAGATACAGTAATGCTGAGGACCGTGGGTGTCTGCAGGAGACAGTCAAATGCATGTGGCTCAACCTCTGACATTTAGAGGACACAACTAATGCTAACAAATGTGTCTGCGGACAGCTTGCATGTTCACATATGGACCGTTTCAACGGCAACAACATAAATAAACGTTACTGCGCATGCACGCTTTTGTGGCGCTAATTTAACTTCCGGTAGACTTCCAAATAATGGCCATTTCTCAATATGCGTTCTTCAGCGATCTTGCGTAGCCATAGAATCAATAACAACAGCCAAGTCCCTCTTGAGTAGATTATTTTTTGATAACAAGCAAAATATGTTTGCTGTGTAAATCAGACGGGTTTATTGAAAATGCAAAGGTTTCCCCGGTAACAGCTGTACACGATGAAGCGCTGAGCTTACAAACGCTGCTTTATCAGGCATGCAACATGCAAGATGAAATGAAAATGACACTGAAAATTTTCTAAAGACAGTCTTCCTTCAGAAATACAGTGATATAATAACATCCGCACCTTGTTTTGATTTTTAAACGTGCAGTACGTGCTCATGTTTATTCAACGAAGTGTTTTGGAAAATCGGTCAGTTTTGAGATCGCCACAACTAAATAAATGTATGGGAAACACATCCCACAGCACATGCTATTTTCATAGCACGTTTTTTTTCTGCGAAGGTTTCTGATTCAAACAGGCTGTTCCTTGCTGTGTTCTTTATATGCAAATAACCTGACTGGGTAAACTCTTTGCGTGATATGAATAGCAATATCTTTATCAAGTTACTAAATTAAAGAACTTATACTCGCCTATTGGGACTTGACTGTCGTAAAATATTTACGTGAAGTACCCCCTGAGATTTTAGGTTAATATTTCAATAATTTAACAACATATCCCCATATTCTCTGATGGTGGTTAATGGTCAAATGATATGAAGGTAGTAAATCTCAGTAAAATTTCAGTATTTATATACGCATAACTTGGCCAAATAAAATTATACTGTAAAAATTGTCATATATGGCGATTTTAAGAGAGAGAATATATTATCTCACATGAAAACATCTCATGTTGTTGCTGCTGAAACCAACTAATACCTGTTTCACAGTCTTTATTATTACTATTAGTAGTAGTAGTAGTAGTAGTTTTTACACTAAAATTCTAATTATAGAATTATAGAATCCACATTATAGAATTATAGGGATTCACATGTATTTCTGTTTTTATTAGTATTAGTAGTATTTTACACTACAAGTTACCAATATTTATGTCTTAAACTCTTCACTTTAAAAAGTTCAAACTCTCAAGCTTTTACTTTTAACTTTTATTTTGGTGGAACACCAGTGAAATTCTGTAAACTTCTTTTGAAAATTATGTGAATATGTAATGTTGAATATACTTATTTAAATCACAACCTTTGATTTGATGGTGACAAGCTGTTACGACCCTGTCTTTTGGTAAATATTTTTTGTTGTATTGTATTGCTCTGTTTCTTTTTTCTTTTCCCTCTCGCTCTCTCTGCTCTCTCATAGGTTACATGATGCTGTGGTGTCGGCGCATAATTGGTCGGTCTATTAAGGCGGAGTCTTTTAAGAACGCCGCTTACCAGCGGTCGGGGAGCTCATTGTTGGTGCGAACGCGAACGGGTTTGGAGCTCCTGGATTCCTCTTCCGGCCGGCGGCCAAACTAGTCTTTAACACCTGTTATTGTGACGAAAACTTCTTATCTTGTGAAACAGAGCGTAGGGGTGTCCTGCCCGTTTTCTTTTGTGAATTTGTTTGGGCTTTGTTTTTGGTTAGGTAGTTAGGTAAGCTGGCTGTATTTTTGTTTTACAAATTGACTAGGTTAATTTCTTTCTTTTGTTTTAGACTTTTTTGTTTGTTGTGTTGGCCTGTGGCCACCCCGAAGAAATGCTCTTCATGTTTCACTTATAGTTTCAATAAACCTAACAGTTTGTTGCTTACGTGAACAGTGTGCTTGTTTGGTCCCCGACCGGAGTGATTTCTTCTTTAGTTTGTTTGGGAATCCATTACCAACCTTATCTTCATTATGCCCCATTTGTTCCCTAGACTCAGGGCGTAATACAAGCTATATTGTAATTTCTATGTTATTTTGATAAATTATGCCGCCCAATTTATTCATTTTAATTTTACATTTGATTTAATTATTAACTTTACATCAACTCACATACCCTTAAGGGTTCGCAAACCCTGCACTTGCAGAAAGATCAGATCATCAAGAACACAAAGTCCAGTCTGAGACCTTATTCGAGCCTAAACCCTTTCTGAATCTTAACACAGATGCATGCATGTGGCACACAGTGCTCAGACACAGAGGGTTCAACCTGTCACCTGTACACACTAACTTTCATGTGTGACTAAGCTCTCTTTTATGGTTATGTGGCAGTTGATGAATGTCATCCGCCTCTCCTTCATGCTAAACAATCACTTCCTCCCTCGCTTGCACGCCCTCCTCCTCTGGTTTCACTCACTCACCACGCGCCCTTCCCTCTCGCTCATGACAACTGGATGGCAATGGATGGAAAATGCCGACAAAAGTGTCTGGCTCGGGCGAGTGTGAGAACCTTGCCTGCAGGCATGGCCATGTGAAAAGAGAATTACTTCAAAGCTGCAATGGACTGCGGGAGTCGAACACAATCCATTCGGTCACTTACTGCAGCCTGCTCTCATTTGCTGCTGAGCAAATCTAAAGTGCCCTTTTACTATCAACCTAATCTTTAAAAAGTGATATATAAATGTATAAACAATGATGTGCGTTTACATTCCCATTGTTTATTTGATGAAATGTTTATTTTGGGGACGAAATCACTATGGGTAATTTCTGAACATTGTAAAGCACATTGTCATCATATTTAATAGGCAAAGATATTCTGATATTCCATAAAGAATATCAGAGCTTTGATCATAAAACTAAGCATTTAAATAGCATCTTACTATGACATATTATTGTGAGATATAGAGAGACAGCAGATATTAAACGGAAAGTTCATCCAAAAATTCTGTCATTAATTACTCACCCTCATGTCGTTCCAAACCCGTAAGACCATTGTTCATCTTCAGAACACAAATTAAGATATTTTTGATGAAATCCGAGAGCTTTCTGACCCTGTATAGACAGCAACAGAACTGACACATAGAAAGCCCAGAAATCTAGTAAGGCCATCGTTAAAATAGTCCATGTGACATCAGTGAAGCTACGAGAATTATTTGTGTGTGCAAAGAAAACAAAAATAATGACTTTATTAAAAAAAAAAAAAAAAAAAAGTCAAATGAAATCTTTATTTTTGTTGTCTTTGCACACAAAAAGTATTCTCGCAGCTTCATAAAATTATGGTTGAACCACTGATGTCACACTGACTATTTTAATGGTGAACTTACTACCTTTCTGGGCCTTGAACATAGTACAAGGTTGCTGTCTATGCAACCTCAGAAAGCTCTCAGATTTCATCAAAAATATCTGAATTTGTGTTCCGAAGATGAAAGAAGATCTTACGTGTGAGGTCGTGAGGGTGAATAATTAATGACAGAATTTTCATTTTTGGGGGAACTATCCCTTTAATGTGCATTTTAAGTTACAATTTAAATTACAATCTATCAGAATGTTATCTTACTTTTTAGCCATGTAATTATCAGCATTTGCACCAAATTGCATATTTTGTTCCGTTTATAAAATTCTTAGTTCATACTGTATGTCAGGTTTTACAGGGTCAATGTTAAATGTTAAAGGTTAGTGTTTTAGCTATTTATCAGCTATTTATTATATTTGCAGGATGGCAAGTACAAATCTGAAGTTGCCCACCCAGGTCAGCAGAGCAAAAAAAAAAAAACTTGTTGAGCCCAGAAACCGCTGCCTCATTTGACCAAAGCTTCTGAAGCCCTGCACAAACAGCCCGTCCTTGCCAACAAGGGCGGGTGTAATTAAAAACAAAACTGAAATCAGATCAAGCAGAACATCAAAAATAAAGCCAACCAATACAGCTTTAATTGGTCAAAGAGACCTTGTATTAAATCAAAGATACATTATACGGTGCAGAAATTTGGTCTTGTTATGCGAAGAGGGAAATGCAAGGATTAAGAGGTTAGAGAGAGAGAGAGAGAGAGAGAGAGAGAGAGAGAGAGAGAGAGGGAGAGAAGACAAATGAGAACAAAATCAAATGAAAGCAGATGGCGTTCAGAACGAGTCCTGCCCAAGGCCAGCACCCTTCCTCCCCTCTATCGCCTTCACTGCTTTCTTCCTTTTACACCACAAGGTAGAGGGATGTCAGGATGGAGGGTGGAGAGGCATCTGTCTCTGCAGAGGTGAACTGTGGAAATTAGCGATCGGGAGGGGTTGGTTAATTAGTTTATGAATCAGACTTATGAGAGAGGTCATGGTTTCCTTTCCCTTGGCGAGAAGAAACCAGCATGAATGCCCTACATATGGGAAGGAAAACATGGTGGCATGTTGCATCCCATACTGCATGACTTAAAATGCTGAAATTGCATTAAACCCTTAAGGCTTTTGATAGTATTATTTACAGCACTGTACTATTGAGCACTAAATATTTATGTATGCATATGCAGAAACAAATAGTAAATGAAGAGAAATGGTTTTACCAAAGCAAAATACTCACTTCAGATGCAAACTCTAATTTCGTATAGTAGTAGCAACACAGCCAAAGTCTTGATGTCCATTAAATCAAAAGATGTATTACCTACTGAATCAAACTATTACAAACCAGAACAAATAATTTAATCTTCCAAGTTATAAAACACAAAACAATCATCTCCTTTTTCTTATCCTCCCTCTTGCTCGCTCACTCTCTTTCTCTCTCTGTCGACCTGACCATAGTCAAGATTAAAATTCATCAATCAATCACACATTTTAATGGCCAGACCATCTCCCTTACACCCACAGCAAAAAATTGAATCACAAAGGCAATATAATTAAATTGAACAGTGATTCAATAGCTCTAATCATTCTGCACAGTAAAATGAAATCTCTCATTCCTTTAATCATACCCCCATGTTAAATAATTACTCAATTTGAGGGTACGGCTGGGGTGGGTGCTGAGTTAGTAACTATTTTTTTTTTATATATATATATTTACACTTGCATTGTTATGGATGTATGGGTTAACAGCCTCTTGATATGGCATGTTTGACCCTGTCGACTTGATCTGCAGCCAAATGATTTCATTTCTGGGTACCATGTTAAATGAATTACAGGTCTATGTGATGGAATTACATTCCCATACAATAATTGCACTATTCAGATTTCCCTGCCTAAAGGAGTGTTAAGTTGGAATAAATACAACTTAACCTCTGTCTACAGTTGTAAGTTGTCAATTTCAATAGATTTCAAAAGTCATATTCATTCCTTAGTCCATTAATGCAAACATGAAACATTTTTTTTTTTTTTTGTGCACAGACCTGAAAATTAAATGTTTATGAAAATGTACAAATTAGTGTTTATTTATTTATTTTCCAGGTTTACTCTAAAACTTTTTTTTTTTGTTACAGTTTTACAGTACTTGTGCTTCCATTGTACAAAATATTAATAACAAACAAACCAATTAATTAATAAATAAACTTGATTTAATAAATGATTTCCAACAAGTCCAACCATGGTCCAAAGGAAAAAAATAAAAATAAAATAATATGTATATGCTGGCAGCTGTGAAACAGCCTGGAAAACACTTAATCTAATCTAAACACGCACATCATACACTTGCAGCACTGTTTTTAAAGCACATTATTAGATCTTTAAGGAGATTCTCCAAGCTCAATCCTTTAATAAAACTCAAATAAATGATGCGGGACAATCGTAGACTCAAACAAGTTCACTGGATTCTCCGGCAGCACCGATAGCCTCTGAGGCGTTATAAAAAACACAATTAATCACATCCACAGATGAGGGGTGGACGGTCAGAGTGCTCTTCCATAGCAGTCAGATATGTAAAATGGGTCATATAACAGTTGAAGAACTGCTCCAGGTAGGGGTTGCCAACATATGTTGAGCAGAAAAGAGAGAGAGTGATCAGGAAATGACAGGAAATGTACACCAGCTTAAGTACCATGCTGCCATTAGGGATTAAATGTGTGGAGGAAGCTTATAGAATGCTGCTGAAAGGTGTCAAGTAAAGTGCCAGTGTGAGTAGAAAAGGTGCAACAACTTCTGTATCTTGATTAATTCAAGTCAGGCAAAATACTATAGGTGTCAGAAAAGTTGTGAATGTAACAATTGCTGTAAATTACAGTAAATTATAAATACACCATTGTCTACATAGTATTTAAGCTTCATGCAATTGACATAGGACATATTCTTCCATTCTCTCTGCATTACTTTTTCATTTTTGGTCTGTGTACCCATACGTCAGATGGACGCAGATGGACGTCAGATGGTCTTCGGCCGATGTGCTGTGTATCGCACCAAGAGCTCGGTCTTTTTAGGAAACCATCACAAGTTAGAACCGCATGATTATGATTAAACTGTTAATCATGGTTATTTTGCTCAAAAAATATAATCCCAATTATTAATCATGATTATTGGCATTGTAGTTGTTTTTTTTGCTTTTTTTTAAATCAGAATTATTACACTTTCACATAAGCAAAAAATCAAGAGAACATTAACATGGACACTGCATGGTTTGCTCACAGATTTAGTTGCAGCAAACTGTGCAAATGACAGGCTGACTGTATTACACTTTTATTTGAGCAGAATATCTCAATAAAGATTGCTAAACTTACAGCTTATATGTTTGCAGATGTTTCATCAATCAGCGCTTTTTCTGTAATGTAGAGAGAATGTGCACATGGTTGCCAGGTTGGGAAGGTTAAGCAAACCACTAAGTAGCAAATGTATTGATTTAAGAGCAAAGCTCTGATTGGGGGATTTATTGACTAGGCTATTCATCAATTCAAGATAATGCAAATGGAAAAAAATAAATTAAAATATTTTTAGCATAAATAACCTGCAGGCAGATGATAAAAGCAGAAATTTTGATACTGCAACACTGACCATCCATCACATTATCGAATAGTTCACCCAAAAATGAAAATTAGCCCATGTTAGCCCACGTATGACAGTCAGCAGAAGTGAGAAAAAGTATTTATAACATTTTAAATATGGATATTTTTCTCACAAAAACGCATCGATTCGCTGCAGGAGACCTTTACTCACCCCCTGGAGCTGAGTGAGGCACGTTTTATTATGGATGTGCATGCTTTATTTTACTAATTTTGGACTGTTGAACAGAAACACCTGCTTACTCCCATTGAAATGCTTGGAAGAGCAAGGAAAAATTTTAATATAACTATGATTGGATTCGTCTGAAAGAAGAAAGTCATATACACCTAGGATGCTTTGAGGGTAAGTAAAACACGGGCTAATTTTCATTTTTGGGTGAACTATCCCTTTCAATTTTACTGACATTAAATTTTCAAAATGTTGCTGTGTTGATTGGCTGTCTGAAACAGAACTTTTTTTTTAAAAAAATGTCATTTTTAGCATCCTATAATGCATCTCTTTTGTTCTGAAAACAGTTTGCTGCGCTTGTATCACTTTGAACATCACAAAACCTACTACACATAAACAGCTCCTGAAAATACCAAGGCCACACTTCAGGCAAACAGAACGAGCAATTCACAAAGCTCTGCTAGGTACCCGCAAATGTTTACCGAGCTCATCTTAAATTCAGATGTGGCTACTATGCTTCATGGAAATGGATTTTGAAAGGTTACGACTGCGTGTGAATCAAAACTGCACTGGGGAAACAAGACAAGATGAGCCAATATAACACACATTCCTCTTTCATAAACAACTTATTGACCGGCGTGCCATTTGAAACTGGTTCGGTCAACTTATACAAGCGGTCCGTGCGAGTCAGTGGCGTGATGGGAGATGTCCCGTTTTGAACTTGACCTTCTGTACCCCGTGTCACAGTGGACTGAAGCTAGACAAAGAACACCCTGGCTGCCTTCCAGCGCACAATACATCAACCGGCTATTATCTTACCAGGGTATTCCAGAGGCAGAGGGACACTGCTGGCCCAACATCGGCCTGCTTTTAGAGGACAATTCATCACTGGGCAAGGCATCACTCTGTCAATTCCCAATCCCACAATGCTCAGGGTCAAAGGGTTGAGTGAGAAGGCGAGAACATGGGATCTTTAGCGTTGGGATTTGCAACAACCTCAATGTGCCATTCACTCTTGAAGAGGCTGAGAGAGTCCGACTTGTGAGGCGTCTCAGGGCCAGATAACAGACCTCACCAGTCTTGTCCTTCTCAGCAATGAGAAACAGAGTGAGATTTCCCTTTCAAATCACGTCTGGGGTCAAACTCGCATTTCCCATGCAGATTGAGTGGATATGAACATATGGAATGCCATATTGCATGACAGTACATTAATGCAAAGCTTAAGTTCATAGTTCACGTCTGCTTTGAAGACACTGATGACTTTCAGAATATGTTTCTGAGAATGCTTATCAATGCCCATGAGTCATATTTGTAACTTAATACAAACAGATGTTTATTTTATTTTTTTTGTAACTGACATTAAAAAAAAAGAGGAAAACATTAAGGTGAGAGTTAGAAATTATTCTGAATCATTACCATGAAATTGAATCTGTGACACAGAGGTGCCTTGCCCTTGTTCATGTGTGTTTTTCAAATGTCTCCATAGTTCATGTGCCTCAGAGCAGAAAAGATTTATCTGTTTATCACCGCTTGAATGTCGTAGTTTGTATTCTAGCAGTAAGTGCGGTAGAAAAAAATAAATGTAAATTCGGCTACATCAGTGTAAAACAGTTCACTACTATAAACACACACACACTGCTGAGAAGAACAGTGGCTGTTTGCATTATGCAGTATCCATCAAACATTAAATATGTGAGTAAGTGCTTGCTAACCTTTGTCTACAATCACACCTACATGCTCTCCTGAGGGATAACAGCACAGACAGAACTGCAATTCAAAGCCTCACTAGTGTGTTGGTCTAAAAACTGCCAGTTGGTATCCTCACAAATTTTGGTTCAGGAACAAAGGAATGTTAGCTACGGGCTTTAAAACAAGGTTGAGCAAATCTGCACATGCATAAAGGGTCATGGGTTTCATAATTCAGCAGAGTGATGGAACTTCTCTTCATGCATATGCAGTATATGCTACAAAACTGGATTAAAAGCGGTGCAATTGAATACGCATGTTATACAGTACTGCATTCACAATGATTTAGGTGGTGATATACAATTAAGCAACATTATGAATATCACAACGCTTTTAATGCTCTTTTATTTGGTTGTGAAGCTTGATAAAGTATTTTATTTTTAATTGTTGGTCTAAAACATGCAGTAGATGAACACCTGAGTCCTGTAATCTGTGACTATTGTGATTATTTAAACATATATTATGATACTAACATTTAAGATCTCAGATATTGCAGCTTAAAATTTCATAGCAACGATTAGTAAACTATTGGTCCACTTTAGCCACACTTTTGACACAATTTTTGGAAACTCAGTTGAGTGAAAATGTCATTATTTTAATATTTTATCATTTATTACTAAATTAGCATATTGTACTGTATTACATTTCTGCAATTAATTCAGCCTGAACTGCTTAATGACCTCATTTGAATCTTTACTGTTTTGAATCTTTAAGAAATTTAATAATGAAATCTATCATGTCTTGTCTTTCTTGCATCTATTTAACAATTTATAGACAGCAACTAAATCCTAAACCTTAAGCATTCTGGGAATTTTCACATTACTTTCTTAAATTGTCTAACAAGCACTGCTTCCTTCAGGAAATATAAATCTATTTTGTCATTGAGCGAGAACAGAGCACCATCTGAGTGTGTGGCCCTCCAACATGCAAATATTGACAGTATTGAGTCACAATATAGATCAAACTTCTGATCTTGTTCTGTGGGAATGCAAGAGTCTTTAAATGCAATTACAATCCATGAATCATTTTGCCACTTCAGATTCAAATTTCAAAACACTTCAGCAGCATATTAAGCATGTGAGACCGTAATGCAGTTAAACTAAATATCCACAGGAAATAGCATTGCTGGATAAGTTCATTTCTTCGCCTTGATCTCTTTAGTAAGTCAGCCTGGGTGAGAGAAAACTCTAACAGTGGACACATTTCTCCACATCAGAATGCAAAAAATGGCTATTGTGAAAAGTGAGGCACAAATCTACCTCAGATACCACACACTAACCCAAGGACAGAGAGTAAAAACAGAGGTTCAGTGGAAGTTTGTGACAAAATCCAAATTGTTTGTGGTTCAATTGTGCAAAGCATCTATGAATCTATTTCAGCAGCAAAGCAAAATTATACTTATATAACCAAGGATTTCAAAGAAACTATAACGATTTATCTTCAGAGCTTTGAGATATTTATGATATATGATGTTAAGCTTACTCAGACAGAAAATAGCTTTTTCTCTGGCTATTAAAAACTCAGAGTAAAAGAGGCAAAGGCATTAGAAGAACATCTCTGAGGCACCCTCAGCCAAGCCACAGGCAAACACAGCAGATCTCCAAATATCCGATCTGACAGAGACACTCGCTTTTTATGCTCAGACATTCAGTCCTCATGTTTATGATGTATGACCTTGTAATAGCCGGGAACCACAGCATCTTGAGTCCTTCAAATAGAATTAGGGGTTAAGAAAAAAGTACTGTTTAAAGAAAAGAAATGGCTAAAGTATTGAGCGAAATGACTCGTTGGGTTGCTGCACTGTTTCATCAATTTTACTGCTGCCGTATGTCTATGCTGGAAGGAAGAGAAAGCACTCCGACACAAAGACAGTCTGTCAGGAACGGCTCGTTAGAACTAGGAAACCAGTTTTGGATAGAATGAGGTAGGGTTGCACAATGGACTCTTTTCACAGACTGTGATGATGCATGTCCAGTTGTAACATTGTATATCTAGCAAAGCATTTTTTTTCTTTTATGAATTTCCATTTTTATAATAATAATAATAATAATAAATAAATAAAAAAAACAAACACTAAGGTCATAGAAACACTATCAAGGATGGATGGATTGATTGATGGATTGATTATTTATTTATTTATTTATCTGAAAATGAGAACAGAAAAAAATATATTTGTTGCGGTTTGAGGTTTTCCCAACTACGATGACCCTGGGAATGTGAAAAAATGGCTAATAATTATGGTTAAAACAACAAAAAGGCATATAATTTCTTTAAAATCAAATCCACTTTATGCTGACTTTAATCAAAATCAAAATGATGATGATGATGATGATTATTATTATTAATGATGATGATGATAGTTGTTCAGTTTTTTTTTCTTTATTATATATATATTTTTTTTAATTTCAGTTGATATTCTTATGAATACCGCTTTAGATTTGAAAATAATTTATAATCATTCTTTTTTGTAACTATGCAATAATAATAAAGAAGACAAATGTTTGGAAAGGCAAATACTGGGATCAATGTTAATGAGTAAAAAGTGAGTTTGGAGCACTTTTCTATTTTCAGTGCAACTTTCAGCAAACTGCAGCATGGATTTAAGATTTTGTGTGCAAACACTTTTTCATGTACTGCTCTGACAAACTGTTCATAAGCCGCACACATATTCAATATACAGCAGAACAGAGTGTCACTCCTTCACTTTGAAACATGGAACACATAAAGATATATTTAATTAAATCAGAGCCATTCGTGTTTTCATAGACACACTAAAAAATATTTCGGTTTTAAATAATTTAATTGTGAAGCCCTACAATGAAGTGAAAGCTTTCTGGAAGTATAGGGGAACTTCCTTAAGAGTGAGAGAGAAAATATGTGATACAGCACCTGGAAATCTTCAGTGAACTTATGAATGGCAGTAAAAGAGCAAATGACTTCCAACTTAAAGCCTTTACAATCGTTAGTGGTTTTATAGGTGCTGAGAGCCCACTGATCAGCCTTTCGTGGCCTAAGGAAGGTCAGAATAGGTGGCTTCCATGGTAATCCATTGTCACCCATCGCAACGGAATAGGCTTTTAATGAAGCAGTGGAGCACATCGCACATCACAAGGCCTTACTGATGATCGATGTGCAGGTCAGTACCCGAGAGGACTGATTGATCTGATTGAGGTTTCAATTGATCGAATGCCAGACAGCCTCTGGTGATATGTGAAATGCAGCAAGGTTAAAAACAAGGCAATCTTTAATCATTGAGGTGAACTCATTCTTCAAAATGCAAATGAAAGACAATTAATTGTGAGTACAAGTAACTGATTTGATGGCAGGAATGCAAAAAAGAAAGAAAATCAGGGTTGGTGGTAGACAAAAAAACCCTCACAATGATTCAGTATGATGTGCTATTTCCACACACACACACACACACACACACACACACACAAATAAACCAACCAACGAACAAGTAAATAATATTTAAATTTTATTTTTAAAAAGGTAAGGCGCTTAGAGCAATATATAAGCAGACAACCCACAGTAAATATATGAGCAACCCTAGAGAATCCTCAAAACCAGAAGGAATCGAAAAGATGGCTTTATGCGTGCAGAAAGCAAATACGCTACCATGCTAATGTTAGCAGCTAGTCTCTTCAAACCCTCATGAGCTGTGGTAATACATGCTGTCAAAACAAACTCAACAAAAGAGAAAAACAGAACAAAAGCAAGCACTAGAAAGGGAAACAGAGCCCCATGCCACCCCTCTCTGTGGGAGAAGAAGAGAAAGGAGTGATGGAGGGAAGAGGGAGCGTTCTAGCGAGGTGCGAGCATTTCATCAAAGCTCTCAGAGCGGAGAACTGGAGAAATGCTGTGGGATGACATGCCCCAAGCCACACACAAGGCATCTATGAACATATACACATATTCACAGATACAAGTGCAACTTACTAAAGGCAGTCAGTCTAGTAACTTAACTACATATTTTTAGCAGCCTCACAGTACTTTTTCTACTTTTCCAGTAGCAATCTACAGTACATTTTTGAACAAATATCAGCATAGTGCTACACTGGTATCTAATACAGTATATACACAAAAATGATTACATTGTTAATTGAATTGCAGTTAGCTACTTTTTGTTAGTAGCTAACAAAGGGCCAGATTTACTAACAGCTTGCACCAGCGCAAACCATCTTTTGGCGTTCAAAGAGTACTGTCAGGATTTACTGAAGACGTGCAGTTATTTTTGCGCCTGACCTTATTGAAATTGCATTTGTATAATTTCCCTTTCAGACGCAACATTTTTGGGAGGAGAGTATTAAAATGAATCACACAACGCGATTTACTAACGTTTGCGCTCGTCAAATTACTGGTTTATTTGTGCCATTATTTAACGCCCAAAAAAGCATGTCTTAAAGCAAGCAGTAATTTGCGCTGCTCTTGGTAGATTACGCTGGTCATTATGGAAATGATCTTGCTGCATCTATGTTCTTTAATGTACGCATTGTCGGTAAATCACACACAGAATTGGCGTTTTTATGGAATTGCACTCTAATGCAAATTTTAGTAAAACTAACATGACTATGGCTGTAACTACCTTGAAGTAAAGTATGAATAATATCTACATGAGTGCTGAAAGTTGAACACCAGAATAGTATTTTTAAATTACAACCAGTTAATTGCTGACCAGTGTACAATATGCTGTTAAATTTCATGCTACATGTTTCTCGTCTCTGTAGTCGTAAAAGGCCATACATGGCAGGAAACGATGCATATCAGGCAGTGAATAGCATCATAATGGACACAGTTTTAACCAAGGTTAAAACCCACAGGACGGCACCAAAACAGGTCATTAACCAAACACGGTCTACTGGTTTAAATCTGCCCAGACTCTCATTCAAGGCCCTTTCTGTGTGTAATCGCACCATTACCACTAAGCGCTAGGTTTTCCATTAGTACTTCAAAATGAGCTGGATCCAAAATGGCACAATCGATTAAACAGTGTTTGAGTTAAGCATCTCACACTACACACCACACACGTTTTCTGAAAGGAGCTGTCCATCTCATCTGTCATACAGCTCTATATAGTAGAGTGGTGTGGTTTGGCTGAGGTTCAAGACAGAAGATGCCACTGGTGAGCAAATGTTGATCCAAGATCTTCATATCCAAACTGTGAGGGATTAGGGGGGCTGCCAATGTCTGGCCTCGATTCATGAACACCAGTTAGTTAAAAGCCTCAGTCAGATTTCAGACAGAAAGAGATTAATGTTGGGAGCTTTACTGAGGCACTTGAATCCCCGCCTCACCACATCATCTCCCAACTAGTTTCTTGGTGCCAAGTCTGACAGACTTACTTTGGCAGAGCCTGGCAGCGGCCCTAATTCATTGCATTAATAAGTGAATAAATAAATGCAGATGGAGTTGGCCCCTCAGTGCCAGTCTTAATGCACTGTCGGCCACATGGGCCAAAGTCCATACACTCACAACCTCTGACAGCTTTCTCCTTGGAGTCAGATGAATAGGGCCAATCAAATCAACACTGTTGACAGTGATTAGACTCCACCCCTAATAAAACATTTTATATACCGTAATCAAAGTTCAGTCATAGCAGATGAGTAACATCTAGACATCTTTCAAACACAACATTAACCGTACGCACACCCATTTTATCCCATTCAATTTGCAAAAGCCAATTACCCATAATTGTTCTCCCAATGCCCAGAACAATTATGAAAGAATATATGGAAGCCATGCAGACAGAGGATTTCTTTTAATAACATACTGCTTATAAGAATGTTTAGGAGAAAGCAATTCACATGCAGACAGTGGTACTTCTATTTTTGTGTTTTTATTATACATTACCAATCAAAAGTTTGGAAGACTTTTTAATGTTTTGGAAAGAAGTCTTTTTAATCAAAAATACAATAAAAATCTGTAATATTTTGAACTATCATTAAAATTTAAAACAACTTTTTTTTTGTTTTGTTTGTTTGTTTTTCAAGATTTTTTGGAATATAACATTCAAAAGAAGAAGAAGACTGGGGTAATAACTGCAATTATCTTAATATATAATGTAATTATATGTCAATATATATGTTTAATATATAATGTAATTATACGTCACAATATTACCTTGCTGAGGAAAAAAACAAACAAACAAATAATAAAAAAAACACTTAATTTTAGGTAACCCAGAGACCTCAACATGAAAAAGGGCTAGATTTTCTTGATTATTCTTAATTAAAACATGTAAAATTAACAGTCACACTTTAAGGTTCAATTCTCACTATTAACAAACCATTAACTGCAACGTTTGCCTCAATAAACTCCTAATTTCCTGCTTATTAATGGTTAGTAAGGTAGTTATTAAGTTTAGGTATTGGTAGGATTAGGAATGTAGAATATAGTAATGCAGAATATGTGCTTTAGAAGTTCTAATAAACAGCCCATTGTATGTTAACTATATGTTAATAATAGGCATGCTAATAAGCAACTAGTTAATAGTGAGAACTGGTCCCTATACTAACCAATACTTGGTCCCTATACTTACCAAATTAACAATATTACACTACATAATTCTTATTGGTTTACTAGAAATGTACATCAAAACAGAAAAGCCAAGAGTAAACCTTAAAAGAAATACTATGTGTTTTATATATAACCTACGTGAGCCCTTGAAGTATCTGTATGGACTCCCAGGTTCCACAGACTAAGGCCCTCTATGGGACTAACTCACAAAATATTGTCCGAGGTAATTTTAGTGATGACCCTGGTGAAATGTTCACGAGAAAACAACTGCAAACACAATTCACTTTGATGGAAGAGTGTCAAGAAGAAAGCCTCTTTTGGGGGCCAAAAACACAGGCTGATATCACATCTCTGCTGGAGTTTGCCCAGAGGCTCACAAATGTGGAGAGAGATTTGGTGGTGTTTTAGATTTCAACACAAAGCTATTAACTACACTGAGGCACGGGGATGGAAGCATCACACTTTGGGGAGGTTTCTTTGCAGCAAGGTCTGTAAAACCCTTGAAGGCAGAAGGAAAAATTGGAGAAGCATTAAGCGCAGCAAAATCTTGGAGGAAATCGTGCTGCAATTGACAAAGAGCACTGGGACTTAGAAGATGATTCTTCCTTCAGTAGGACAACGACCTGAAACATATAGCACAAACCACATCAGAGTGCCAGAAAATGTTCATGTCCCGAAAAAGGCTCAGTCAAAACTAAGACCTAAATTCAATTCAGCACCCCTGGAATGTCTATAAAAATTGCAGTTCAAATACGGTGTCCATCCAATTTGAGCCAGAGTTATTTTGCCAAAAGGAACTAGTGCAATTGCATATTTTTGCATGTAAATTTGCATTGAGATTGAAAGTCATCTGTCAAATTTCTGTAGATTTCTGTTGCTCTTTAATTCTGTTCTCAGAGCAATCTACTAATTGCTCATAAAACACAGCTGAGTTAGGAAAGGGAAAGTGGTCCTGGGTCAGTGTGCAGAGGCAATGCCACCAAATGCAAGACCTGTTATGATGAGGCTCAGATCAGTCAGTAATGACTTCAGTAAAGTGTCACTCTAATATTCAAAAGAGAGCCACTAAACAGTTACCTCAGAGGAGCAAGTGTGACTCAGTAAACTTTTATGGGGCGTTTCCTTTCACTTCCACAGCACTTTATTACCAATGCTCCACCAACCTATGCTATTAACATTATCTGAGCAACATGCAGATGTCAATAAACAAACCTCCAGTCATTACAGAGAAACAAAACCTTCAAACCAAGCAATTGTTCCATGTGAACTGCATAATCGCAACAAACTGAAATTCCAGTGCCATTGGTTGAGAAAATGCTTGTGTGACAAGTTGGTCAAGATACCTTCAAAGCACCACAGTGTTTACACTTTTTGGGGAAACCAACACTTAATGTCTCACCGATATTACCTACTTCTCTTTGTATTCTTCTACAAAGAGCTTAAGATAAATCACCTTTGTTGTAAAACTCCTCATTTGCGTAAGTGTCTACTAAACACCTAAATGTAAATGAAAAGATCTGATTAAAAGTGCAGCTCAATCTTAGGTAAAATAAAAATTGTAAACGTGTGAAGTGTATTGCTACCGTACTGACCAATAATGACAAACACAAGCCCTTGTGATGAGGAATCAATTGTTTTTTTACAAAGGCCCCATTGTGCACTTAATGTGCTCAGTTGTGGGATCAATGGAGTTGAATTTTTAAACTTGCATTTGTTCTATGTTTTCAATCATGTTGATTGCTTGAAGCACAGTTTACTGAGCCTTGCAAAATGCCTCAGGGCTTTACATCTGTTTCGTTTCCCGCTGAATGTAAAACTGCATTAACCGCATAAGGAACAACTATTGGGACAAATGATAATAATAAAAGTAATGCAGTGTCTAAATCTGAACCATACAGATTAAGACCTCAAAATGGTCTTAAATAAACAAGATCTTTTTCTATCCATGTCTTTCCTTGTGAGCAATGAACATACTCTTTGAATCGCTAATGCACTTTGTCTTTGGATTTCAGGGGAAAATCAGCAAGGGTCCAGGCCTCATTTTTCAATGTACTGTAACTGTTAAAGGGCTAAATTTTACTCACCCTCATGTCATTCTAAAACTGTACAATTTTCTTTCTTTGGCAGAAAACAAAAGGTATTCTAAAGAAAGTTCGAACTGGTTTAAACCATACAATGCAGGTCAATGGGGTCCAAAACACTGCTTGGACAAAAACATACTCAAAAAAACAAACAAATTTCTCAAAATTTCTCATTTCTCTTTTGTGTTCCACAGAAATGTTTTGTTTTCCAAAAATGCACTTATCATGATTATGTGAGATTGAGTTTTATATGTCATCTAAGTGTTGCTGAAACAGTTTCTGCTCAGTAGCCAGGTAGTGGCCATATCTCTTTCTATAATGTTCTTGAAATATTAAAGTTAAGATGCTTTTGGGAAACTGGGACTGTCAAACATTTTGAGCATTCATTTTGTTTGAGATTAAGCACTGCTTACGATGCTTTTGGGAAATGGGGCCTAGGGCAGGATTGTGGAGGTATTGTAATCCTTCAAGTAGCCTTGCCTGGGTGCGGCAAGCCAAAACAGATGTTCTACAAGTTTGCGATGGTTTGCACATTTTTCTATGCTCTGATCTGTGATACAGCACTATCTAAAAATTATTCACAAAAGCCAACTGCATAACCCTGGTTTCACTGAAAGCAACGTGCCCTTGGAGAACAGTGATCTTGAAGCACCTTCAGCCACCAACGTATTCCACCATTGTTCTTTTTTGAAGCCCTACAGTTTGTGTTTGCCTACTGCTTTGACATTACAATGGCGTCTCCACATACATGCTCACACACACATGCACGTTCCTAAGAGGTTACCCCACTGAGGAACAATGACATTCAACAAAGACATTTTTCCCCTATTCATGCTCTATCATGATAATACCATACAATGTATTCACACTACAAGCTGTGCATTTGATGGAACTGCCACTCTGTGTCTCGCACAGTCTTAATTGTGTTCTATGTATAGAGGTGTTTTTTTGAGCACTCTGTTTGATGTCACTCCTAGTTTGCACCTGAATTTCCCCTCAGGGATCAATACAGTACTCATGTTCTATTGTTTTCTGCTCGGGGCCACTCATCTTGCTAAAATAAGCTGACAGAACAAAGATGGTTTGGGTATTCCACGCCTGACCACCTCTCCTCTCCTCTCCTCTCCTCTCCATCACTATCAATCCAATTAAATATCCAGTGAAAGTGGACATTATCACTATTATGTACACTGCAAACTTTTTTTCTCCATGGGGAAAAAAAGATTTTTAAAAAAAAAGAAGACTACATGGTTAATAATTACACAAATTGCAAACTTGTTTGACAAAACTATTTGGCCACCCTAAAGTGATTCAATTAATATTGTATGGGTCATTAGGCATTAGTGGCCAGAAAAGGTACAAAGGATGCATCAGAGCGGCTATTAATGTGATTTGATTTCACCGAAACAAGGGGGGAGGGGTGGCCAGGCTTCAGCGCAGAGATAGAGGGAGGGAAAACAGGACTGTCGGCCAAGCCTGAAGCCTGAAGACTACCCAATTTGTCGCACGTATCAGATCCTTAGAACCTAAAATGAATATTTGCTTCTCTGATGGCTGGTCTTTGACTGGTTGATGGAGGAGATGAAGTATATTTGAGTAAATGAAAAGAGAGAGAGAGAGAGAGAGAGAGAGAGAGAGAGAGAAGAGCCCTATGAAATCTATTTCCCAATTTTTTTTTTTTTTTTTTCGAAATTCTGTTTTTTTTCTTCTTCTGGATTCCATTTTAATGATTAAATTATATTTTTTTTTATTCTAAAATCATAATAATAATCAAAAGCATCTCTAATTAATTGATTTTATTAAAAAGAAAAATCATGTATTTATTTATTTATTTGTTTGTTTGTTTTCAGAAACACTGTGTTGTGTATTTACATTTTTCTGGTAAATAAATTCTAGGAAACATTTTTTTATGGTAAATATTCCTTTAAAAAATAATGTTGTAATAATAATTTTAGTAGTAGTAGTAGTAGTGTCATTACATTAAATAGAATATTTCTGTCACAGTTTCTTCAAGTTAAACCAAACTTTTATTTTGATGGGTTGCTGTGAAGAAGTTTATGTTTCTATGATATAACGATAGTTTTTCTCAAAAGAAATGGTAAAATTCTCATGAAGTGACTCACAGGGCAGTTTTACAGATTATGTTTATGTGCTCATGTACACATATATTGAGGTGGCAGAGGTTGAAAACACCGCAAACATCAAGCGCTTTAGTATGTGTGTAGTAAATGAAACCACACATCTGCGCCATTCATTCACACAGAGATGTGCAGAACATGCAGGATTCATATCTAAATAGTCTTTTTTGTGGCTTAATATTCACAGACACTAGTCCATATTGTGTTTTGATTTAAATGTACTGACCTACTTTTGATTTATTCATCCAAAATTTGGCAAAATCTGTGACATTCCACATTATACAGTAAATTTCATATTTATGACTGGATACCGTGATTCCGTCTGCATTTTACGCATCGTGGAAATCATAGGACCCTCAGAGAGTCATTGTATTAAAGTTATAGAACATCCAAAAATCAAAAACAGTAAAAATTAAAATTTGTGAAATATTACTGATTTAATATTACTGATTTTATTACTGAACTGTGTTCTACTTTTTTTGAAATATTAATCTTTTATAACATTATAAATGGCTTTACTGTCACCTTTTATCAATATAATGTGTCCTTCAAATATCATATATCAAGTATTAATTTCACAAACAAACAAACCAACAACCTAGCAAACTAACTAACCTGAAAATTCTGAAGAGCAGCATAATTTTGCTCTTTTGGTGTACTACCCCTTTAATTGCGCCACATCAGTACAAGCTATCAGCATCTAAAAGCCACAGAATGCCTGAAGACGACTAGTGTCTGTCCAGAGGTCCACCGGCAGACACCGAACAACACCACACGACACATACAAAAGAAGAGCATGCACTGCCATGTTGTGTCCCTGTGCTTCAATATGCCGGCATGGTTTGTTGGCTGACCTGGACCAGTCATGGGACCAGCATGGCACAGAAGCCCTACAGCAAGCTGGGAGACCATTATGGTGTTATTATGTCTGCCAGGCTCCCAGTGGCTACAAGAGCGGAACTTACAGCTTAGAGTCTTTCAGGAGACTTCATGTGATCTATAGTTTACGCACAAACACTTTATGTACCTCACCCAAAAAAAAAAAAAAAAGTTATCTAGTCTGGTTGATGTACCCATTAGCCACTTGTACACAAGTTTACATCAGCTAGCCTAGACAGAGAAAAATCTCTTTACACCCAGGCCAGCTGGCTCAAAGCACCGGACTGGCTCTAAACGCATCATTTTGCTAATTGCAGGCCTTCCAGCTAAAGCACAACCACTGCTGGCAACTGGTGTAGCAGGTAAATCACTTGTGTGACACTTAAACACAGCTTTATCCACACGCTAACATGCACACAATGCCTAGCATCCTATCCGATCAAAACGTCTCCTCTAGCTTTGCTTTAGTTACATTTCTCAATCTGCAAGTCAATCTGCCAGGAGGTTAGTTTGGGTAGAGCTAGCGAAGCGCTAAGGATAAAGCCGCAGACCAAAGTCAATGCATTCTGGATCTAGAGCCTGGGCTGTAATTATAGCAACGTTAGCACTTTGACTCTGGGCGCCAAGCTAATGAGCAGGATTGGGTCTCCTTGCACTCAAGCCTGGCAAGCGGGGCCACGGCTAGGAGCTTAATTACAGCCTGGGAAATGCCTGCTAGAGTCATGTGGATACATTTCTGCTTCTTCTGGGAGCTCTGTCAGACAGCCTGCTAATGCAGATGGCCCCAGACAGCATAACCCTGCAGCGGCAGTAATGACAAGCTTCAGCCAGAGGCTTTGTCTCAGGGAAGCTGCTGGCTTTACCGGTGCCCTCTGCCTGCCAGGCCAGCAGCTGGCCTGCTTTGATGGATGCCAGTAAATCAAGACCTTCACCCTATTCCTGTCCCTACAGCTCATTCCCTAAATCCCCTTCTCCTTACTGTACTTCTTGAGCGACTTCTCCTAACCTCAAGGAAGTCATTTACAGAGCAGACAACTCTGCACAGATCTTCATTATACCTACTATGAACAAATATCTGTTCCCAAAAATGGTAATTAATGAATGAAACAAAACAGAGTTATCTAATAAATAGTGTTGGTATTTTCACTAATGGTCAAAAGTCTGGGGTCAGTAAGATTTATTTATTTATTTATTTATTTATTTATTTATTTATTCAGAAAGGATGCATTATAATGATCAAAAGTGACAGTGAAGACTTCTTTTGAACTTTCTTTTAATCAAAGAATCCTGAAAAAAAAATAAGTTCCAGAAAAAAAATCTTAAGCAACACAACTGTTTTGATCAACCTAATCTCATGACGAAAACGTACCTGTGGGAACTTTTTCACAAAATGTGAAATACATACCGCCATGTACGTTTTGTGACTTATTCAATGTGAAATGTCCACTGAGTGGTGCTAAAAGAATGTTTGTTTGTTTTTTTTCCCTGGAACAGATGAACGTACATATGGTACGTTTTATGTGACGTTGGTTTTGTACGTGTCACCGCAGTTCTGACTTGAAATGTCCATTGATTGGCGCTATAACTCTAATGCTTCGTGAAGTTTTAAAATAACATATCATCTGCACTACACCTAAACCTACCCGATAGTATGAACAAAAGCGAATGTGACGTAAAAACACAAATCGCAAGCATGCCATTTTATCTTGTTTTTCGATCTCTCATCTTTCAGCTCTTTCAATGTGAGTCATATTTTTGACAGGATTCGAACCCAAGTGTCCTAAATCCAATTCCATGCCGGCTGAGCTACCGAGCAAACTTGTTACGTTCAGAAAGCGAAACTCATGGAGCTGTAATCATAACTGTGTACAAAAACGATTACAAGTGCTCAGTGTTTTACCGCCTCTAGTGTTAATTTCTGTTGGAAACTGCAGTGATATGTACTTATTGGTACATATTTTCATATTAAATAGGTTTTGATAATAATAGCAAGCTCCAAGTCAGCATATTAGAAGGATTTCTGAAGGTCATGTCACACTGAAGACTGAAGACATATAATTAAACCACATTAAAAGCAACTAAAATGTGAACGCTTTTATTAACGTATGACTTGACGAATGATCAGAAATGTAATAATTCAGGTAAATGAGTTCAGACACAATCCCATAGGTCAGACTCTCATTTATTAATGAAAAATATAGAAACTGTGTCTAAGAAAAAAAATAAATAAATAATAATAATAAAACTTCACACTCTCTTTATTAATAACTCTTTTTATTAATAAATGGGAAAGTACAAACCTCTCACTATGTGTGTGTGCATATGTGTAAATTGTCTCAATTCATTTACATTTGAATTTGTTTTTGTGTTTTTGTTCCTAGTCACAATATCAATTCTGCTTTAATCTTTATTTGAATAAGCAGGTGCTTAAAAAAACAAAACAAAAAAAAAAAACAAACAAAAAAAACAGATCACTAACAATATAAACATATATACGGTCGTATTTTGCCTGTGCTCTTCAGTCAAAGACACTTGATCTACACTCTTTGTTTTAATCGCATTTTCAAAGGAAATTACAAAGTCAGGGCACAATTCCAGGGCCTTTTTAATTGGAAAACAATACAAATCCAAATACGGGGATAAAAGCTATTTCTGTCTGTTCTGCTGAGATCAGCTGCCGCTGATCGTAAGTCTGACACTACTATGGGACTAGGAGGAAAGCCATCTATAATGTAGATAAGCCAGAAAAGACTATCTGTTCCAAACTCTGAGACCTTTTATAATCTGGGCGGTCGGCAAGGCAGATCTGCCCGATAAAGATGTGGTATCAATGGCCGCAAGCACAGGACGATAAGCTGGCGAGGATTTCTCACTGCTCTGCTATGGCTACATGTCTTCCAGTACTTCCCCCCCCTTTGTGGGTACCAAGAGAGAGCAGGGTTGGAGGTGGTGTGGGCTGTTATAGCCATGCAGTTCTTCAACAGTCCTGACACCTGGGAACCAACACCCTGTCAGCAGCAATAAGCATTATCGCCCAGTCTCACTGAGGTACAATTATAGTTAACGCTAAAATAATTTCTTGGTTTTAGTTTAGCAACTTTTCAGCTGCATGTGTTTGTGTATAACATGCATCCTGCTTTCCATGTTTCCCTAGATCCTAACCACTCTTGGGAGTACTAGCAAAAAGGGGGAAGGGGAACACAAAGTGGCAACGTGCTTTGTGCCAGAACTGGGGGAGGGTTTGACACAACCCACGAAAAGGGCATGCTTTTGAGGATTAACAGGACTTTTATTTTCCCAAATGTAATGTCTGGCATTACCATAACACAAACTGCCACTGAACTAAGCATAAAAGCAGATTATAAAGTCTCTAAAAGACACCACAGCAATATGGAATGGAATTTCCACCATGTCCCAAATGCTGTTGTTTTGTCACAAGACAGAAGTAGGACAATCTAACAATAATCTAAATGGCTATGATCCACAGTAAATGGAAAATACTGAGGAGAATATATAAGTGATTCTTTTCTCTCTAATCTGTGAAGGTTTGGGAATAACAAAAAGGCAACAAATAGCATCTGAAAGCAGGACTTTGACCTTTAAAATCCATTAATATCACAAAGTTACCTTCTTATGATAAATGCACAAACTATCATAGACAGAAACAGTTTGGAAAAATGAAATGCATTAATTCTCCTTCCGAATTCTGAATGAGCAACTGTGCTGCTCTTTGTTTGATCCCATTTGGTAAGAAAGCAGTGCCGAGCACGCACGACCAAACTATTGGCAAAGAAAAATGGCCAGCTTGTAAAATGCACCCCACTTTCTCTCTGCATGCATTTGTCCTAGCAGCTATCTAGCAGAAGCAACCGATGACCCGGTCAAGACGGGCCGTGGAGCGCAGACAGAGCAGCACCCAGAGCTGCAAAACAGGACCAGACTATGCAAAGGGGAGCAAAACTTTCCCAACCTCTTATCTGCTTACATCCTCTCTTCTCTCATTCTTTATATGTCTTTTTACCACTCCCCCTGCTTTCCATTTTCTCTCTCTCTCTCTCTCTCTCTCTCTCTAAGCATGTTCTCTCCAGGGCTTAGAGGCAGCAAGCTGATTGAGTGTGAAGCTAGCTTCCTTTCATTGATGTTATAAAATATGGAGGATGGCTAGTCCAGGCTCAAATCCAAACCTGCTGAATGAAAGAGAAGAACAGGAAGAGAAAAGCAGCCCTGTTTAGTAGCATCTCTCCAGCAGATGGGGGATATAAAGTGTTGTTGTTATGGACTGAGATTTGTGACGGATGCATCTTCAATACCTGACCCCCATTTCCAGGTTACATAAACCCCGTAATGGCACTAAAACACCTCTTAGAGATGACAAGAAACACTCAAACACATTTGTACATGGGAAATCATGAGCGGACACTTCCCACAGGGGTGCAAATGGACCACAGAAAGCGGGCTGTGACACTTTGGAGTGTAAAAACAAAAAAAAAAAGTTAATCTTTTTCACCCTATTTCTTTTCTTGGAATTTGTGGACCTGTAGCACATTCTGAAAATAGAGTGGGAAGAAACAGGAACATGTGAGTATGATTGGTGAAATATGGGATAATTCATTGGTTTTCAAATGGTGGGTCACAACCAAAAACTGAGACACAGGTCTGTTCATTCGTGGAGAGAAGGAAAAAGACGCTTTGGAAAAAAAAAAAATCAAGAAAAAGCAATACAAAAAAAGCAATCACATATAGAGATGTACAAATATTTAAAAAAAAAATTTTGTTTAATAGGATATTGAATTCAGAAAATTACAGCTTGATGTTATCATATCAAATTGATATGATTAATTAGTATGTTTATTTAATCAGACATTATATATTTTCCCTCTTCTGTGTGATTTTTGGTGCCCCAGACAACTTGTTTTAAAGATGAAATGAAAATTCTGTCATCAGTTAATCATTACTTTAAGGGGTAGTTCACTAAAACAAAAAAACAGAAAAAAAAAAAAAAAAACCTCCTACACGTTTGGAAGGAGGTCAGTGATTACAGGATTTTTATTTTTGAGTAAAATATACCTTTAATCATTTAATTCAGGTTTTGTTTGCCAGAGGACATCTGCAGTTTAAAAAAGAAAAAAAAAATGGACAGATTGTGCAAGATTCCTCAACCCCTTTGAATACAGGGTTTTGGTATAGTGTTGGGTTGCAACTTGATGTCCAGTGTAAAGTCTAGGCCCTGTAGCAAAACCATACGAGAACCGCTGATCTAATCTGTCCTCAAAACTGTCTTCTTCCGAGACTGAGGGTCGTCTCGCCTTAACTCTCTTGCCTGAGGCCCCTTCAGAAGGTCTATGAGTCTACATCCTGAAAGCTCTTTTAGACACATCATAACACTAACCTAAAGTGATGGCTGCTGGTGACAGATTACACTTTGTGGTCTGTCAAAATCTCCAGCTCTTGTCTTTTTCCTCATTCATTTTCTCATACAAAGCACTGGAGAAGCACGCTGTCTGCTTTGATGATTGTGGAATAAAACATCCACACAGCCCTGTCAAGGCCGTGTCTTGAATAATACAAACCAGAACAGTCCACACACTAGTCAGCAGGGCTCTGAAGTCACAGCTTAGAGGAGCTTGTCGTGGAAAGTCACTGCACAGAGGATGTCTGAGATGAAAACAACGTGTACAGTTGGAAGGGCACTGTCTATATCTTCTTTGTTCTCCTCCATCCATTAGTTAAAGACAGATGAGGTCAACTGCTTCGGGGAGGCACAGTGAGCAAAGGCCGGCATTCCAGAACTCAATGGGTTTCACATTGAAACTTTGCTCATGTCCATTTCTCATTCCCAGCCCTCTGAATTCGCGTTATTTTATTCATTCATTCTTTTTTTCCCGCCTTTTAGAGGAGAACAGTTGAACTTGCTGGATGAATAGGATTTCTATGCTGTGCTGTGAGTGTGTGAGAAAGAAAAAAAGAAGAGATTCACAAAAAAGCTTGGGACAGAACAGAAAAAAGAGGGAATCAATTTTGAAACTCAGGGAAAAATAGCACTGAAAAGAAAAGCTGCAACAAAAGCAAAGCTAGGCAGAGGAGGGTTCGAGATGGATCAGGCGGTTGTGTTTTGTCACCTCAGCAGGAGCAGAAGTCTGATTTTGTCTTCAAAGAGCAGTGGAAAAAAAAAAAAAAAAAAAAGATCCAGTGAAAACACTAATGGAGGGGAACTGTGAAGAGCTCAGTGGTGTCTTTTTGACCAGGGCGCGTCACTGGGGTTCCGCTGAGATACAAGAAGCAAAAACAAAGCCATCCATTTTGACGCTTCTTGTCTTTGAAGAAGCATATCTTCAAAATAACTTCTGTGCGTATTTTCTAGTTTCATATGAAAAAAAAGGGAAAAACAATATATTTACATCACGTCACATGCTTGGGGAATAAAGTGACGCTTTTCTAAAACCTAGACAAAAAAAACAATCAAACACTATTGAGTTTGATGTTCCCAGATTAGGGCAAATGGTGTCAATGAAAGCCAGGGAGACAGATATAGATCATCTGATTGACTGATTGTTGTGACTGGTTATCAGAGAGGATGGATGAGGAGAAAGAGCTGCCATTTGGTATTCAAATTAAAGACTATTAGCATTGGATCCTGATACATCAAAGAAACTGAAGCTGAAGTATTATTACAGTCAGGCAAGAAACAAAAGTCAAATTTCATTATATTGAACATGATACAGGGCTTGGGGTTTATCAGGTTGGAAACCAATAGCCATCTTTTTCACAGAGGGAAAAAAGGTAAGAGTTAGCATGAGTGCACAGTGTTGGGAAAAAATACTGTTAGCATATTAAGCATTAAATATAATAAATAAATAAAAACCGGTGCAGTGGGACAAACCTGTTAGAATGTGAAAATGATTTTAGATCCTGAAAATAACTTTCCAGGCTCTTAAAGTTTCTGCAGAGGCAAAGGCAGAGACATAATTAGGCATTGAAACATCTAAAGTATGTGGGTTTAAGATTATGAAGGGTAATATATTTGCCACTTCCTTTCCCAAAGTTAGCAAGTTACCATAGTAACCTCAGTTTCCCAGCAAAATACTTTCCTTACTACAGTTACTGTCAGAAGACACAGGTCCATATATATTGGGACATAGGCACAATTTTAATTATTTTAGCTGTTGACCAAAACATATTCAAGTTACAGTTGTATAATGAATATGGGTTTAAAGTGCATCAAAATTGGAGGAAAGGTTAAGGAATTACAGTTCTTTAATATGTACCTCCCCCCTTTTTCAAGGGACCATAAGTAATTGGACAGTTGACTCAAAAGCTGTTTCATGGACAGTTGTGGGCTATTCCTTCATTTTTCTACATCAATTAAGCAGGTAAAAGGTCTGGAGTTGATTCTAAGTGTGCCATTTGTATTTGGAAGCTGTTGCTCTGAACCCACATCATGTGGTCAAAGGAGCTCTGCATACAAGTGAAACAGACAATTAGTCTTCAAAAACAAAAGAAATCCATCAGAGAGATAGCAGGGGGAAAAAAAAGAACACATTGGTGATCTCAGCATCATTAAAAGGCCTGAACGTTCACAGAGGACAACAGTGATGGATGATTGGATGATCCTCTCCATGGTAAAGAAAAAACCCTTCCACAACATCCAGCCAAGTGAAGAACACTCTCCAGGAGGTAGAAAAGTCACTATCAAATCTACAATCAAGAGAAGACTTGACCACAGCAAATACACAGGGTTCACCATAAGGTGCAAACAAGGCCAGATTAGACTTTGCCAAAAAACATCTAAAAAAGCCAGACCACTTCAGGAAAAGGATTCTTTGGATGGATGAAATTAAGATCAACCTGTACCAGAATGACTGGAAGAAAAAATCATGGAGAAGGCTTGGAACAGCTCATGATCCAAAGCAGACAACATGGAGGAGCAGTGTGATGGCATGAGCATGCATGGCTTCCAGTGGCACTGGGTTACTGGTGTTTAGTGATGATGTGACAGAGGACAGAAGCAGCCAGAAGAATTCTGAAGTGTATAGGGATATACTTTATGCCCAGATTCAGCCAAATTCAGCAAAGTTGATTGGGCGGCGCTTCATAGTACAAATGGACGATGACCCAAAATATATAACAAAAGCAACCCAGGAGTCAATCTCCTGATTTCAACCTGATTGAGCATGCATTTCACTTACTGAAGACAAAACTAAAGGCAGAAAGACCCACAAACAAACAACAACTGAAGTCAGCTGCAGTAAAGGCCTGGCAAAGCATCGCAAAGGAAGAAACCAGTCTCTGGTGATGTCCATGAGTTCCAGACTTAAGGCAGTCATTGCCTGCAAATGATTCTCAACTAAATATTAAAAATGAACATTTTACTTATGATTATATTTATTTGTCCAATTACATTTGAGCCCCTGAAAATGGGGGGACTGTGTCTAAAAATAGTTGTAATTCCTAAGCATTTTATTTTATATTTTTGTTCAAACCCTTGAATTAAAGCTTAAAGTATGCACTTCAATTTCATCTTGATTGTTTCATTTTAAATCTATTCTGGTGGCATACAGAGCCAAAATTATGAAAATTGTCTCAGTGTCCAAATATTTATATGGACCTAACTGTATGTATGTATGTATGTATATGTATGTTATGTATGAAACAAACAAACAAATAAATAAATAAATAAATTGTTTTTTCTTCTGTTTTTAGGTAGAAAATCAATAATCAGATTAAAATAATTCAAACAGTTAACTTTGAGAATAGAAAGAGAGAAAAGTTGTGTAACATACTGAAATTCTCCTCTTTTATTATTCCTCAACTGTTGCTACAGTCAGTTAAACACTTAACATTACCACTCTGTCTCCATTGAAAATGAATTGAACTCATTTTACAGTAATACGGTCTCATTGATTGGCCTAGAATGAACATGACCTCAGGCGGAGGTACGTCTCTGTTCTTGAGCAGTGGACCATGATAGATTGGGAGGGTTAGATGCTGGCATTTTATTCTAAACTACAGTTAGCTTTATTCTGTCTCTCTTAATGGATACGGCCTTCATTAACGGTAAACGGTCCTGAATCTAGCAATGACACTGGAGCGCAACAGGACACAATTTTGGTCTGATCGAAATCCTCTGCTATTTGACTGTCATTTCCAATGGATTTACTTTGGTTTGGGGGCTGGTTTTACAGCTTTGCTGATAATCAGAGCACAAAAGTGCTCTAATCCAACTGAAACGATTAGAGGGTTAAAAACAGACAAAAAAGGATAAAAAAATAAATAAATAATAAAAGGTTTAGTAATTCCAGTTACTGTAGTTGTTCTCGCTCACAGACTAAAATTGCTATATGTATGTTGTGGTGGCCAGACAAATAAAGCAACTAACAATTCCATCCCAAGTGGAAAGGTCTCTGGGCTAAATTGATTTCATTAGATAACGCTTAGTATGGTTACAATTTTGCACCATGCCAGAGGGTGCTGAGCTTTGAACCGGTGCGGTTGCAGCCACTTAGGCATATTATGCGGCCGTATTTCAATGGCCGATGTTTAATGCAGCAGACACAGGCAGTTTGGAGTGATTCCAGCTCAATTAACAGAGATTTTACGTCAATGCAAGCATCCTAATATTTGCAAGGGCTTCTGATCTGTCTTAAAAATAACAAGCTTTGGAGCAGCTCTTTCTCCCCTCTATTCAAGTCTTCGTCCCATCGTAATGAATTTAAGATGATTCCTTGTGGTGTATGGAGTACATACTGTGCCATCTGTATACTGTCTACAACAAAGAAAGGATACAAGTACAGTGGGCGTGCAATGGAGCTTGCCGTCTAGCTGATATTGTGGTTGCCATGTCAGATTTTGGCTTGTCGAGTAGCTGTACAGCACATTTCTTAAGGGGTCTTAAGTAAAACGGATTAGCAAAACCGACACAAAACCGCATAATATATAATATGCACATAAAGTATAATTATAGCCTTAAATACAGCTATAATTTGTGTTTTTCCCTCTTTTTGGCTTTTTAGTGAAGTTTGAAGGTGGTGGTAGCACAAGTGGCTTAGAATCTGGGATGCAAATTACGTAATGGCGATGACAACAAACAGCAAATTACAGAGATCTGCAACTGTAAAACACCAAGGGACACACCAAGATAAATGTACACCTAATTATTAAAACAAGTCACTTTTAAAGGAATGCTAAATGATAATTCTGTCATTAATTACTCACCAACATGTAGAATTCTTCAAAACATCTTTTTTTATCTTCAACTGACTAAAGAAAGTAATATATATATATATATATATATATATATATATATATATATATATATTTATTTGGTTAAGGGTATATTTACTTAAGGGTGAGTAAATTATGAAAGAATGTTTATTCATTCATTCAATCAAGGCTAATAGTGAGGAGAGAAACGTAATCTGTAAAGGCACTGAGGAGGACTGGAAGCAGCTGCTATGCCAGCAAGCTTCAGATTCATTCATGGTCAGTGGTTTGCGATTTGCTTTCCTCTTTTTCATTGTCTCTTATTTGTTTGTGACACACTAATCGTACAAGCATCTGATCTCATTTGGAGATAAAGAATCATTAGGCTTCTGTTAGATTCTTTTTTTTTACATTTTGTTCTTCATACTTTCACAGTTTTGGCATGTTATGCCTCGCTCGATTTTCTGGTGAACAAAAAGGACACATCCATGATGGTTTAATAATAATAACTGCTCAAAGCTGATACAGTTGAAACAAATGCAAATGTAACTGAAAGGGCTAAAGGAAGACATGATTAACTGTTTAGGAAACAAATATTTGCAATTTACAGTGTTTTCTTTGAATGCAATGTATAGTTATGCTAAATTAAACTCTACAAAAACATTTTAAATGAAAGAGACTCGTCAAATTGTACACTTGCAGCACATCTGATAATAATCAGCACATGTGATAATAATAAGAAATGTTAGCATATTAGAATGATTTCTGCAACCTGGTCTCATGACAAAAACGTACCTGTGGGAATTTTTTCGCAAGACATGAATTACACACTGCCATGTAAATTTCGTAACATATTCGATGTGAAATGTCCACTGAGTGGCGCTAAAAGAGTGTTCGTTTTTTTTTCCCCGGAACAGATGAACGTACATATGGTACGTTTTATGTGACGTTGTTTTTGTACGTGTCACCGCAGTTCTGACTTGAAATGTCCGTTGAGTGGCGCTATAAGTCTAATGCTCCGTGATGTTTTAAAATAGCATACCATCTGCACTACACCTAAATCTACCCGATAGTATGAACAAAAGCGAATGTAACGTAAAAAATGCAATTGCAAGCAAACGTTCTTGACGGGATTCATACCCAAGGATGCCGCGTCCCAAGTCCAATTCCGTGCAGCTGAGCTAACGAACAAGCTTGTTAAGTCTGGAAAATTAAACATATGGAGCTGTAATCATAACTGTCTATGAAAACGATTACAAGTGCTCGATGTTTTACTGCCTCTAGTGTTCATTTCTGTTGGAAATTGCAGTGATATGTACTTATTGGGACGTATTTCGTGTCTTGTGAAAAAGTTCCCAGAGGTACGTCTTTGTCATGAGACCAGGCAGGATTTCTGAATGATCATGTGACACTGACGACTGGAGTAATGGCTGCTGTAAATTCAGGTTTGCCATCTCAGGGAGAATGGGAGGAGAAAATATTGTATTTCTGATCAAATACATGCAACAATGGTGAGCATGAAAGATTTTCGACTCCAATCATTTGAATGGCAGTGTAAATAAGCCTTTTGATTAAATATTACAAACACACAGATGAATAGTACACAAAAGACCATGAAAATGCATTAGGAATGTAAAAAAGTTGCATTTTGATTTCATGTTGACTTTAAAATGTAGTTTGATGACCTCATAAAATGCATAGATGCTTTGAGGACCTCATAATGGACACCTTGACAACAGTCATTCACCATTTCCTGCTGCCTGTAATGAATCAGTCAATCATTTTTCCCAGCTCTCTGTCTGTTTTTTCCTCCCTTTACTTTGTCATGGCCCTTCCATCATTTCTCAGTGGGATGGACAGGGGACGGGGGTAATCTCTGGGACACTGACAGCCATGTCAGGCACGCTGGCAAAGCCATTTAAACACTGCCTTTTTGTTAATGCCTGTCTCAAGGCAGGAAGGAGACGGAGAGGGCGAGTGATGGAAAGATCAGAGGAGAGAGAGAGAGAGAGAGAGAGAGAGAGAGAGAGAGAGGAGGAAAGGGAAAAAAGACAATCGTAGGTAAGTTAGGGACGGCCTCCCAGACAAGTTGCTGTGCACACATTTGAATTTTTAGGGGACACGCTGGCATGCTCTCTGACAGCTTAAAATGTACGTCCATGGGATCTCTGGGAATGCTCTGCTATTAAGATGCATTTCTATCTGTTTGTGTTACTGGAAATGCTGCAGTTTGCACCTCTGATGATGACAAAGGGTTGACTTTCCTGATGAATTCTGCCGCTATGGAGTACATTTTGCTCCCACCACCCAAACCCACATGCAAACAGAAACAACATAAATGGCACAGAGCTACCAAGAATGTATTCGGCTCCGAAAATGTCAAAGTAATCAATAGATTGGACGGACCTGAGCTGCAATAAATACCATTTCACGGAGCAGTGTAAGTTCAGCGTGACCTACAGTAGAAGAGGTTACAAAGCTACTGATGCTAAACTCATGACCGCATCATCACAACATAAATCACTTTACTGACATTTATTCTTCATCTACAGTCTTTATTGTCTAATAAAGATCAGTAGCAAAAAGTTTTAGAGCAAAACGTTGAAAATTACTTTAAATAACTGTGGTCAACTTTATATGCATTTTACAGAGAATACACTGATCACACTACTTATTGTTAAAAGCCAACCAACAAACATTAACACACAACTTCAACCACATTCAACACACCTATTTTTAGCAGATAATCACAACAGGTACGATGCGATCTCTCAAATTAACATATATTTTTAATGTTACTGCTTGTAATGGAACTAGTAACTACAGGGGCAAATACACAGGCCCAGTTTTTTGCTTAAAAATGAGAAATACTACTACTACTTCTAACTAACTAACTAAATAAATAAATACATTTGTGTATACTCAGGTTGCCTTGTTTTATGTTAGATTTCGTTTTTATTTCTGAAACTATTTAGTATGATGTATTCTAATTACAGATGATCTACGTTATAAACATCTCCTGGCTCTTCATATTTACACAAGAAAATAATGTGTTGCCCAGGTGACCCCTCACTCTTGTTTATTTCAGTTATTCATTTAAATGTATTTATTGAGTGGCACGTGGCCCCTGGCAGTAATTAACAGACTGGAACACAAAGACTGAGAAACCATTCTGCATCAGGCCAGCAGTCTCAACAATCCACAGAGCTACTACAAACCAAACACACACGCATGCATGTCTACATGTATAACACTCAAGGATTAGACACGGATCTTGGGCTGTGTCGTCATTCGGATAACATGACTCCAAACAGCACACAATAAATATAACCTTTTTTTTTTTTTTTTCTCAAGATGGAGTAACAATGGCCCTCAAAACTATTCTGACACATTTCTGTTTGGACTTATTTGATTCACAGATAACAACATACTAAACCAAGTGGAATATGCAAACAAATGATGAGCTTTACTCTGAACTTCATTCACTGAGTCCCCCCCCCCCCCCCCAATATATTAATTGTAATATATTGATCATAAAGTCATTTTTAGTGATACTGGAAGTCAGTGACCCTCAAAGTTCACACAGATATCCCGGCAGAGTAACCACCAGTGCAGCTCATTAATTTTACTAACATTTGGCAACCAAAATATGGGTTGTTCAATTCAAACAACATATTTTTTTATGCATAATTTGAAACTAGGAAATGCCTTTTTACTAAATACATTAGTGTTTATGACACCTGGTTTGGTATTTTGATCTACAAAACAAAACAATTTATATATATGAGTGACTATAGATTTATTTATTTATTTATTGGTTGGTTGGTTGGTTTTAACCAGTATATCTACTGATTTATAATATGAATAAATATAATATAAATCTGGAAATTTAGAAAACAATATAAATATAGAAAGATGCCACTTAGCTTGCTATTTTATTACACAAAGCAATTTTATGTCTTAGAGCAGTTAAAGTGTCCAAATGTTATATAGTGTATATGTGGCTCTGGACCACAAAACCAGTCTTAAGTAGCATTTGTAGTAAAACCAAAAATACATTGTATGGGTCAAAATTATTGATTTTTCTTTCATGCCAAAAATCATTAGGATATTAAGCAAAGATCATGTTCCATGAAGATATTTTGTAAATTTCCTACCGTAAATATATCAGAACTTAATTTTTGATTAGTAATATGCGTTGCTAAGAACTTCATTTGGACAACTTTAAAGGTGATTTTCTCAGTATTTTGATTTTTTTGCACCCTCAGATTCCAGATATTCAAATAGTTGTATCTCGGCCAAATATTGTCCTATCCTAACAAACCATCAGTGGAAAGCTTATTTATTCAGCCTTCAGATGATGTATAAATCTCAATTTCAAAAACTGACCCTTATGACTGGTTTTGTGGTCCAGGGTCACATATATAAATATTATGTAATGCTTTACATGCTTTGTTTGGAATTAGTGTTCATTGTAAAAAAAAATAAATGCAAAAATGAAAGCTTTTTAAACAAACAAACAAATATATTAATTAATTAATTAAGCAAGCAAGCAAGCAAGCGTGCAAGCAGTAGCATTTGGTTGTCAGTTCAACACAGTGACATCCATATCTGGAAAATAAATAAATCAATATATTCAATAAAAAGGAAGAAAGAAATGAAAATCTGTTATATAGTATATCACACAGAGTCGTATTACATGAACAACACAACTTGAATTACAGTGTGATGCACAGCTGAATAGGCTGTGATTAAGAGCTAATGAAAATCCCAGCATAGGGACGGAGGTGAGAAGTGTCAGGTGGAGAGGAAGAACTCAGCCCATATGCTAGATCTCATATCTTTTAATTAGTCTACAGGCTCATCACCCAGAGGCCCAACTGCAAGCCTGATGCTCCCATTTCTGACTGGGCAAGTGAGTCTATGTGTGTCCATGTGTGTGTGTGTGTATGGACTCAATCTCACTTACGGAATAACCACACACATGCACTAACACCTCGACGATGGCAAGGTTACTGATTCAGGGTATCACACTTATGGATAGGTTGAAGATCTTTGAGAGGTTGTGCTCACTGAAGCATGGTGGGTGGCTGCGATTATCCGTGATGAGCTATTTGAAAGTCAGTTCAGAGTTAGCACCTTATACTGGAGGCTAAGTAAGATCAGGGGCGGATTTAACCAATAGGTGAGGTAAACGGCCGCTTAGGGCCCCGGGGGATCAGGGGGCCCCGTCTGATCAGGGGGCCCCGTCTGATATTCGCAAAACATACTTGGCAAATGCACCAGTATGTATTTGTGTTATGGAGAGCGTCACATGTTCACTCACCACTCAAAACGGCGAGTTTTTGTCAGGTGCGGAGTTCTGCAAGCTTGTGAATCCTCTCATTATAACAACATGTAGATAACATGTAAATAAGAGATTCATTGTGCAGAGAGCTTATTAACAGAACGTCATGAGATCGTGATGAACTGAAGTGAGCGCAGCTTTTAGACGGAGCGCTCTTTGTGCGCATTCTAAGCTGTTTTGACTGTCTCAGAACAGATAGGCTATTCACCTCAGTAAAGAAATTGTTTCAAGTCATAATTTTATTTGTCTTGATGTTTCAAAATGACTCTCTTGTGTGCTTTTCCTAGCAAACTATAAGTGCAAATGAACTATAAACTAAAGTTGGAGATTTTCGCTTAATAGATTACATTTTTGATTTGTTTCTCGGCAAACCCTATCGTATGCCTTAAGAACACTTGGAATACGGAACGAGTTGCATGGGATAATTTTTATGACATTATAATCCTTTTTGTAAAAAGATTGAAGAAGTTTACAAAAAATAATCATTTTAAATGCTTTCTAAAGAAGTATATTGTGCTCACCAAGGCTGCATTTATGCATGAAAACAGTAATGTTCTGACATGACCAAAAAAAAAGCCCCATTTCAGCAGCCATCCTCAGTGTCACATGATCCTTCAGAAATCATTCTAATAATTTATTAAAATATTAAGCCAATAAATTAAGACCGATATAGCCTACCATTATCAGCATATGTTGAAGTATATTCAACTGCTCTTTCTGAGAGAATTAATGCGCTGTTAATGCAGCATCAGTTTTGCTTTCACTTTCTGTAGTGAATAATTGTTTGCAAATTGCCTGTGTGATATTCAGGCTCACCTTCTGGGTGAAATATTATTAAATGTCATGACATCTTTGCTTGCAAAGTGATGAGACAATGATTCTCACTTCTCACAGTAATAAAACTAGTAAATAATTAAATAAATTAGTAAATGAACAAGTAAATAAAGTAAATTAGTGATCAAATCTGTAAACTATTATATTACAAAGAAAACAAACAAACAAACAAATGATGGTTCTGTATATATATATATATATATATATATATATATATATAAGACTGGAATAATGGCTGCTGAAAATCACAGGAGTAAATTACATTTTAAAATATATTAAAATAGAAAACATCTATTATAATTGTAATAGTATTTAACAATATTACTGTTTTTTGTTGTATGTTTTTTTGTTGTATGTTTTGTTAAAACAAAATGCAGCCTTGGTAAGCAAGAGATTAAAAAAAAAAAGTATTTCAAGCTTTTGGCCAGTAGTGTAAATGTTTAATTAAATTGAGTCAGAATACAGTTACTTCTGAATGGCTGTTAATTCATGATTTTGGATGGCACAGTTACAGCATCTACCATTATGGTCTAACTCAGCTGAACTGAACTGAACTGAACCCTAGTGGCCAAACTAAGCTGACCAGACTGTCTTCTGACAGCTACACTAGGGCTGAGGGGAAGACTGTCCCCCTCGTTGCAGATTGAAATAAAACTCACATGGTGCTGTCAAGTGGCAGGATGGAGAAAGAAGGAAAGCGATAAAGAAAGGGGAATAAGGAGAGTAATGAAAGAGTTGGTGAGACGGCGAGTGCAGCGCTAACACTCACTAACCTCTCCCGGCCTTTTACACACCAGAAGAACAAGGTTCAGAAAATTGAGCCTGTGCGGCTCGCCTCTAGCGGCACGGCCATCCACACTTCTCCATTTAGTCTAGCCTAACTGAAGAACCAATCAATACTCTTTCTCTTTCCCTCTCTCCTCCGAGACACCTTTCTGCACTCGACGGACGGGGAGGGGATTTGCTGTGAGGGAGCGAGGAGGCGATGAGGAGGTGGAGGGCTGCAGACAGCTGGTGATTCCCCCTGTGAGAAGCAGTCATCAGATTAGAAGAGGCGCACGTGTGTGTGAGAATTTGAGAGGAGGGTTGCAGAATAGCCTAATAACCCTTTCATGCTCCATACTACAAAAAAACACACATTGGCCGATGTACTAATTTGCACGTAAAAATACCCGCCGATCGAGAGTGATCTGATTGCTCTTTCCTCTGCGAGACTGTATTATTTCCATTGCAAATCATTCTGTTATTACAAATTCCGGCACAGTCTGTCTGATTTTTGATTGTGTGAGCAGCAATATTCTCTCATTTCTCAATGTGCTGCCTCACTCCTTAGCAGGACACGAGCAGGCTTGGTTGTTGCCTGGGCAACAGGATGCAGCGAGCAAGGGAAGCTGATTAGAGATGCCAGTGCAGTCCGAGGCTGGTGGGGTGATTGTAAAGCCATCTCTCTGTTTCTCCCTCTCTCTCTCTCTCCCTCCTTAGAGACAAGGCCATCAGGCAGGCTGGAGAGGAGCCAGCACAAAGGTCCTCTTCTCACTCACCAGATCCTGGTCATGCGGTGCAAGCTAAAATCACTCCAAAATACTTGTCTTTCGCTTGGTTTCCTGCCTCTTGGGTTATCTGCAAACGCAGAGGCAAAATTGCTTCTTGCCACACCTGTATTGATTGAAAATGTTTACTGACTACAAATGTCTCTGACCACTGATAAATCTGTATTTTGTACAAGATTTAATTTTAAAAATACATTTTAAGCATCAAGTGAGTTTGTTCAGCTTTTTCTGTGTGTATTAGTGTAAATCATTGTTAGTCGTAGCAAGGAGATGGATTGTGAAACATCACCCATCGAAAAAAAAAAAAATAAAAAATAAAAAAAAAAAAATATATATATATATATATATATATATAAAGCATTCATTTAAGGTTGATAATTATATCTATAGAAACATATATATATATATATATATATATATATATATTTAAATATCAAGGCTGTATTTGTTTGATCAAAAATACAGAAAAAGAAAACAAACAAACAAAAAAAAGTAATATTGTGAAACATTATTGCAATTTCTAATATTGGTTTCCTATTTTAATATACTTTAAAATATAATTTATTTCAGTGACAGTGCTGAATTTTCATCAGCCATTACTCCAGTCTTCAGCGTCACATGATCCTTCATAAATAATTGTAATATGCTGATTTATTATCAGTTTTTTTTTTTTTTTTTTTTTTTTTTTTTTTTTATTTTTATTTATCAGAGAATCCTGATAAAAAAAAAAATCTCAAGTCCCCAAAATATTAAGCAGCACAACTGTTTCCAATATTAATTATAAATCAGCATATTAGAATGATTTCTGAAGGATCATGTGACACTGAAGACTGGAGTAATGATGCCAGAAATTCAGCTTTGCTTCATAGGAATAAATTATATTTTAAAGTATATTAAAATATAAAACTCAATTTTAAATTGCAATAATATTTAAATTTTTGATCAAATAGATACAGCCTTGATGAAACTTCTTTAAAAACATTTTAAAAATCTTACCGATCCCAAACTTTTGAAGTATTTAAGTAATCTGAAAGCGAAGTCATTCGCAATGCTTCATGGGAGTGGGTGTTCCCTGCAGCGCTTGAATTTTTTGTACAGCATCATGGGAAATGTTTTTCCACCACAAATTACACTGTTGAACACAATAATGCAATAATGAGATGGCTTCAACAAAAGCATATACCATTAATAACCTCAGAGCTCTCAACAGGTTGTCTTTAAAGATTTATAAGTTACCATTAGAAATCAATTTCCTTATGGAGAAAATGAATGGAGTTTTTATTTCAGGAACCCGACTTCCGCACTCTATAAAGTTACCAGCGAACCAGCTTGTTTAATTTACTTGCCAAAGTCTATTTTTACTCACATTGGATGAGTTTAGATCCCATTCACAAGCACACAGCTATATCCACTGCAATACATGAGCTTCCGTTTAATGAATAAATTGCTAATTTGCCCCGAATAACCTTTGATTTATTTGCTGTAGTGCTAATTAGCAATTATAGTCCTCGATTGGTAATCACATTCGGAAAGTGTACTACGAATTCCCCTGTGACTAAAAAAAGGAATCCTAAAATAAATTGAAATCTTGGCAGACCTCACTAGGGAACTGATCATTAACTGCGTAGGCACGTTTATGTCTTTGTGGTTTTGCTGAAAAGAAAATGAAAGATTTCCATAGAGGTACACTATAATAAGAATGGAGTACTTCACTGCTGAATGTACAAGCACAATGGAGTTCTTCCTTTGCCACAACCTGGTTTTGTAGCTTCTAGAAGGATTTGGAGCTGTCACAATGACTGTACAGTGTGTTCGATTAGGGATCTAGAGTCCTGCAGAGGTAAGTGGTTGTGCTATTCGCTTGCAGGAGCATCACCTGCGTCGGCAGTCGGATAGTTGACATGACACTCCAAGCAGAGTCAGCAGTGTCCAGCAGTATGACAATGCACTTTTCGAAATTTTGCATAATTACTATACATGCAGTTGACTTCATAATAATTTAGAGGGAAAATTATTTATTTATTTATTTTCCATTGCAGAAGTTTAGGCCTTAAAATGGGTACAAACTAGAGACAGCTAGATAGCTAGATAGATAGATAGATAGATAGATAGATAGATAGATAGATAGATAGATAGATAGATAGATAGATAGATAGATAGCCTTTGATGCAACTTGACTCCATGTCTCTGATTGGTTAAAACAAATGACGTGAAAGTGAAGGGAAAAGAAAGTGTCAGAAAGAGGAGGCGGCAGGTGAGCGAATGAGCAGCAAATGTAAACCATAACTAGGTTGTAAATAAATAATGGCATACATGAATAGAAAAAACAGAGTTTGACACCCACAGTGGTGCTTTATTGCTCTGTTTCGCTCAGTCATCCTCTCTTTTTCTTGCATTCCTCCCCTTTTGCTTTGGCTGAGAAAATAGCACAGTGGAGAAGATCACCAGTGTGTTCATAGGTATTTCAAAGATACTTATTGATGCAAATATATAATTAGTCTTTCAATTCGGGGCTTTAGCATGAACCCAAGCTGCCCATGAACCAAGAGCTACCTGACACAACCACTCCTGATGTGGGCACACTGAGAAAAACAATGTATTTTATTCTGCGCTCTTCTCATTATGATGACAGACATCTTGGGTCAACTGGAGTGTGCGGGGTTAATTTCGCTCGCTCACGCCCTTCATCGCATTGATCTTTCTTTATCAGTTAAGCTGTTAACACAGACTCATTAGGAATGTTTAAAACGCTGAGGTTAAGGCTAATTGAAGACTCAAAGTTTAACTATCTGCTGAGGTTTTGGGTGAGGTAAGATTGTAAGTATGTTTTCCTCTTGTTCGTAAAATAATGAACAGGTGGGTTTTGTTAAGAACAGGACCTGGTAAGTATTCAGCGTATATTGTGGATTGACCTTTAGCAAGTGCTGGCGTCCTCATGCATAGTCAAGTGCTGAGATTTTACCCTCCACAACTAGATTGAAATTAGAGACCTCGCGCATGTAACGCACACAGACACATTCACAAGCTTAAGGTCTCATTCCTACAAAGAATGAATGTGACTACATAGGCGAAGGAAAGATATGATAAAAAAGCTGTGTTCTGAACCTACTGAGCTGCCTACAAAATCAGCATTTTAACACATGCTGCTCAAAAAGTCTATGTTGCCCTCTAAGACACCAGAGTTTTGTAAAAATCTAATGCAGCACCACATTTCCTTCAAAAAAAAAAAAAAAAAAGGCAGTCTCATAATGCATTACAAAAAGCTGAGTGAAAAAATCTGATAAAGTTGTATATAAATATATTTACATTCAAAAGTTTGGGGTCAGTAATAAATATTGATTGACTGATTGATTGATTGATTGATTGATTGATTGATTGATTGATTGTTAATAAATTACTTTCATTCACCAAGGATGCATTAAATTGTTCAAAAGTGACAGAAAAAATGTATATTTCAAATGAATGCTGTTCTTTTGCAATCACAAATAAATAAATAAATAAATAAAGCGGGACAACCATTTTCAACATTAATAATAAGAAATGTTTCTTGAGCACCAAATCAGTATATGAGAATGATTTCTGAAGAATCATGTGGCACTGAAATTCAGTTTTGCAATTCACAGGAATTTCATTTTAAAATGTATTAAAATAGAAAACAGTTATTAAATTGTAATAAATGTTCACAACATTATTGTTGCTAATACTGTATTTTGGTCAAATAAATGCAGCTTTGGTGAGCATAACAGATTTAAAAACTTCAGTTCAAAAACATGTTGTGAAAATTTTCATTAAAAACAGTTCACTCTAAATAAAATGTGATTATTTTACACACTATTTGTGATTTATGCATATCTCTTTTGAGCAAACTCAGACAAATCAGTTGTGAAGCCCAGTTTAAATTTGATGTGTCCATAAGTCAAATACCTGACTAATGTAGATGCTAAAATTTTAATGTTAATTAATTAATTATTAATTTATTGTTTGTTTGTTATGTCCACCTCTTGTATAAGACTAACACCCAGCAAACAAAAAACTATTAATAGTATATCTAGGTAGGTAAATGTACAATTTAACAGACTACTTCGTCGCTGCTTCGTATGCTCTACATTCTGTTCTGAGAACAATGTGAATGGCAAACATCAAATGAAAGTTAAATTTCCATTGTACTTCACATATGCAGAGATTTTATGATGCACATTTTGCTGCACATGTAGTGTTCCAAATCGGTCACTTACGAGATTCCATATCAGTTGGTATGCTGTTCTAGAAACAGAGAGAGTGAGAGAGATATTCTCTCCATATTCAGTGGTAAATTTCAAGTTGAATCTTATCTCTACAAGAGATGAAAAAGAGAAAAATAAAAGATAAAAAGATAAAACATGTTTGCGTGGTTAATAATTAATTGCGTATGGCATATTTAATCTTTAATGTGCATCACTGGGGGCTTATTTCACCCACACACCCCCAGAGGCGTAACAGGAAGGACACAGAAATGACAGTGTGTGTGTGTGTGTGTGTGCCCGCATTATTAAACATTAACTTTATGAGTTAATAACTAGGATACACAGAAGCAGCAGAAGAACAGTCAAAGGGACAGGATTTCATTACAACAACTGCCATTAAGTTATTTTCTGTGTAGCTATGCACTAGAGTGTATCAGATGGGTTTCTGCATCGCAGCAATGTGTTCTCAGGCTTGACAGGAAAAGTAAATGATGGAGGAAATGGGGATGTGACACAGGAAGTAAAGAATAGATTGAGAGAGAGAGAGAGAGAGAGAGAGAGAGAGAGAGAGAGAGAGAGAGAGAGAAATTAGTACAAGAGGGTTATGGTCATTAGAACAGAAGAATACTTTTAAGCAAGCTGTCCCCTGACTGTGTCTCTTGTTGGACATATTGAGAGGAGGGGCGTTTCATTGGCAGTGATGAGTGAGCCAACATGAAGACTCTCCCCAACAACAGTCACTAAAAAAATAAACCAACCCTTACACAACTTCACCATGGGAACCAAAGTTTCTGCCAAAACTAACAGTTACTACAGGGGGAAAAAGCATGGGAATAAAATCATCCTTAAACCAGCCTGATCAGGTTGTTAAAACCAGTCAACACATCAGCTAAGAATAGCTATTTACCTTTCAAACCGATCTGACTTGGAAAAAAAACTAAATAAATACACAAAAAAAATAAATAAAAAAATAAAACAAAAATTTATGTTTAAAGCATATTAAAGCATACTAACTTAAGTAAATCAACCAATCAATTAAATAAATAAATATACATATTTATTTATTTATTTTTGCACACAACTTAGCACAACTGGTCTTGAGGATTCAGCCACTGCATGTTATTTTAGCAGTTACTGTACATAGTAAATCTTTCCACAATGGATTTTATAACTACAGAACAAAATAGCAAGGCAATAACAACCAAAAGCACAAAAAAGGCAATAAATTTCACTGCGAGGCATTAGCCATGTCAAGAGGTTGTGTGGACATACGTGACATGAGATCTTAGAAGGGAACAGCTACAGCTGCTGGTAGTTTGCTGGTTGGTACCCAGAGCCTGCACTCAGTAATCCGGGTCAGAACCAGCTTCAGTGGGCACAGCAGGCTGAACATGGTTCTGCCCCTCTCAGAAATTGATCTCGGCATGTCAGCCTGACGGAATTGAGCTGAAAGCTGATGCGCCGCACCGTGAGTCCTGCCGATGCAATCTTCTCTCTGACCTCCACGCCGAGCCAGAAAGTACAGTCTGGCCGTACTTCTGTCTATGTGTTTGCCCTACAGCTGTCTTTGAAATGATGAATTTACTTTATCTGACCAGTCATAAATAATAATCTTTCATCAAAATGCAATACCATTCTTTTCTGAAACAACTTTTTCCTCCTGATGACATCACAAAGGCTGTGGGCGTGGCTAAAAATATTAACTAATAATATAGCCCAATTTTAACTACCCAGTCCACAATGAATATTTCAATTGACCCTTCGTAAAAAGACCCCCCCCCCCCCATTACTTACTGCTGCTATGTCCAACAAGCCATGCCGCTCTCACACTACACATCATGTTCTCACACAGTAAAAAATACATCGTGAAACAGAGAGGACACTGACAACCAGGGACGTGCACAGACATTTTGAGGGGCAGGGGGTCAAGTGGAAAAAAGGGCACTTCTCATATTTATTTATTTTTAGGTTTTTTTTCTAAACAAAATGTTAAATATATTAGGGGTGTGCCACATTGACAAAAAATAAAAGTTTTTGAAATTCTGCATATTCTGTGTGGTGATCAGTTCACAGCAGTGATAGAAATGAATCTTTTCCAATAAGTTTAAATAGATTTTTTTACCTTTTATGGGCATTTTTACTTTTATAAAGCCCTTTTTTTCTAAAAGTGTGCATCATCTTTTCAGTCAAATTCTTAAATTGAATCAGTCAATTAGAATAATAAGTCATTTGGTCTGTTACCAAGCAAATGAAATCAATATTGACAAAATTAAACGTTGCAATGCAGAGAAAACACAGAAGCTGCATTAGAAGTGATATTTAGATGCCTTTACACACTGTTTAATGCAAGACATGAATGCAATTAACCTGCAGTTACAAATGCATTGTTTTGATATTTAAAAGATAAAATGTTGAATACTAATAATTGAAATTATTTTTTAAAAAATGAGAAGATACTTTAAATGTGAAATTAAAACTGCCAGTAGGTGGCAGCAAGTCACTGTTGATGAGTGAGTTGTGATTGAATCGAATCATTAAACGGTTGATTCATTCAGGAACGAAACAGCGTCATGTTGCTCAGAGACACAAATTGGAATGATTTGGTCCTCACCTGCACTCAGTTACATCTAACTCCCCTTTAGAGTACAACTTTCTTCCTCTATTCCCTCCCACTCACCTCTGAATCAACCCAACAACAGCCACTTGTGGCGGACAACAGTCCTCTTGAGAGCTCCTGTGCCATAACACTAATAAAATTATATTTGTTGGCGAAATAGAGCAAAAACAGTCAATACTGTGTCTAAAACGTGTCTTTATATTAAATTCTTGTTTATTGAACTGCTGTATAAAATCAATATCACATTTGTAATCATGCTGCTTTTTGGTGTAAAAAAACGTCAGGCTTCACTTGATACTGATTAACTATATGAAATGATATAAATATATACATTTCTACCACCATATCTTGAATTTTGTGATAATTCTAAATACATTTTTATAAACTGAATCATGCATTGAAAGAATGCGCACTGGTCTAACCTACTAGACTTCCTATTGCCTTAGCTAAACTTTAGTTAACTTTCATGGTAGCTCTCATGTGTCATGGATGTTAACAAGACAAATTAACTATATTTGCCTTTTGGATAATTAGCTGTAAATTCGAGGCACAGGTAGCTTAGTCTTTTGTTCATCACCACTCACCTCCACACCAAGACAAACACAACTGGAAAGGGAGGGAGGGCTTCACTTCTGCAGCTCTCTGCCTGTCTGTGATGTGCATGTGCCGATCAATGTGTGCTACACTGCTGTGCTGTGGAGACGCGGAGGGGAGAAAGGCATCGGAACTCCACAGAGTCTCAACATTTCCCGACCCGACCTGATATTTTGATATTTTATTTGTTTGACAGAGAAAGCTGTGCGCAAACAGAAACACACACACGCACGCACACATATATACATATATTCATTTATTAAAAAAAAAAAAAAAAATTCACCAGAAAAAAGAGCAATTTCTCTGGAGGAAAAAAAAGGGCAGGTGCAATGGACCAACAGACAACACAGACCGGGTTACTTCTGGTATGAAACAAAGTCTCAGCTTTCAAATTTTGTCACAGTTTAGGAAATTTAAACAAAATACCGTTTTGTGGCTTTTTAATGTGCCGTGACACATTGGCGTTGGAGAAATAGTTAAGGAGAAATAAACTTGAATGAACATCAGAATGTATCTTGTTTCAATCACAGAAAGACGACAATACACGCCATTTTTCAAGTTCAAGTCCACTGATGTTAATCTACTCTGTTGTCTGGTTTGTTTGTTAGACAAAAATGGCAGATTCTGATTAGTCAGATCACTTGTCAATCAGACTCCCCATGAAGGGTCAATTGCTGCATATGAGTAAGTTCTTATTTCAAGTAAGTATGTACTTCATGACTGTTAAAAAAAGGATACTCTATATAGTATCAATAGCCGGGTTTCCATTACAGATTTGAGCAAAACTTTTGCGATATTTTATAAATGTTGATTAAAAAAAAACGTATAGTTTTCATTAACTGATGTTATGTGACTAAAACATAACTTTTTTCCTCTCGTGATAAGTCATGGCGACAGATTTTTGTATTTTTATGAATATTGCAGCCACCGCACTAGCCATTATTTTTAATCAAAGGAGACGTATAAACATATCTTTAATGAAGCAGCGCGGAGAGCTCCAGTGGTCTTGTCGGAGTAGTAATGTGCCGCAGATGTGTGCAGTGTAAATAAGGGGTTATCCAAGTATTAATGGCAAGAAAAGCCCCTTATACTTGAGAGCGGCCACGTATGAGGTGTTTCTTGGAGGCTATATTACATTAAAGAATGATCATGTGACATTTACATACGCCAGGTGACCTGTAAATGTGAAAAAAAAAAAAAAAAAACTGTTTACATTGCAGTTGTGCGATATATTCCTTTTCTGAATTCCTTTCTTTTTGAGCGTAAAAACTAAATGGGAGTTTTGGTGAAATTGACGTGTTTCAATTGGGCGTATTTTCAATTCACAATTTCAATTTGTGCAATTTGAAGGGCAATGGAAACATGGCTAATGTGTGCAGTATGAATACAATCCAGACATATTTGTCATGTTCCATTGCGTTCCTGCCAATCACAACTCTTCTCCCATGGCCTCATGGGATAATAAAGTGTCTATTTGACATATATTTCAAAATCTGGCCATGTCGTAGGTTATCCAGGTACTTTTCTTTGCTATTTTATAAATTCAGATGTACTATTCTTCTCACATACTATTTTAACCTACTATACAGAAGAAAAATAAGCATATTCAGATTCAGTCAACATTTTACTAGGAAATATGTTATTACGGGATGTAAATGTGTCATTAAGATATGTGGTTGTGAAGTGCAATGACTGTAGTATTGAACAGCATTATCGTACAACCTCACATTGACAAACCCACACAAACACACATCTGCTGATGTGCATCATTAGCACCAGTGCTGAGGCTGGTCTTTGAGAGTGCTCTGCTCAAGCTAGCTGGAAAGCCTAATGAGCTAGCAAATAACTGCAGACCAAGGAAACACACAAAAGCTGGAAGCACACACACCCGTGCTTAAAGAACTACAATGTGTGCGTTCGCGGCCGTGCGTGGTGGTCTGCGGACCTCACACGGCATCTGGGAGAATCAGAAGAGACAGAGGTGTTTATCTGCGCTTTCCTCTGCTGCACATGGCCAAATCAAACGAGACGAAAAAGTTTCCTATTCTATAAAAGCGCTTTAGATCAATTGCGAGCATCCAGCCCACATCAAACCTGCTTTGCGCAGAAACAGAAAGAGAAAAAAAGCAAGAAAGAGCAGGAGGGAACGAAAATCACAGGAGGAGACTACAATTTGGCAGCATGAGAAATGCCGCTTTCAATCTGCCGTTAGGCGGCACAGGCCTAAATACGAGTGACAGAGAAGCAAATGCAAAGTTCTGTCCAACAGAGCAATGCTGAAAGGTATTTGATCAAATGGAATTGAGGAAGAAGAGAGGAGGTTTTATTTTATATAGTGTGCTTGTTTGTTTATCTTCAATGAGTGCATATCAGCACTAAATGTTATAATATTAAAGACGAATCCTTCTAGCGCACCAGAGGGGTTTAAAAAGGGACATCAGAGAAAAAAAACCTCACTGATGTTTTGAGTGCTGTTGCTAAGTAACCATCAGTATTTCTGTTTTCACAAGACTGTCAAACACATGCAAGAGTAGATTTCAGAGACATTCACCTTAAGTCCTAGGCATCATGCTATAATAGCACTTCAGTGACAGTCATTATAAAGCTCAGGGGTGATAGAAAGACAATCACACTTACCTTATGTTTTGATCATTCAGACAGAGCAGCATGTGAAAAAGAAAGAGATATATTACTTGCAGTACTGATGAAACATATAATTTGCAGAAAAAAAAAATAGGGGAAGAACGAGAAGAACGCTGGTCAATGATGTGGGAAACTCATTTGATATGCAACATATTATACTAAGAGGAAAACAGTTTGTAAAGTTTGTAAATTATAATGGCTAATTAGGCAACTAATTATCAAACAGCCTACAACATTAGTATTTTTTTAAGTTTTGATTTTATTATTTATTTATTTTTATTATAATTATTATTATTTTAGGTTCTTTAATTTGCATGCTGACAGTACTCTACATGTAAGACCATTTCCACTGTTTTGGGTTTGAAAAAAAAAAAAAAATATATATATATATATATATATATATATATAGATAGATAGATAGATAGATAGATAGAAAAAAATAAAAAACAT
>JAFVLL020037546.1:0-36371 GCA_021397915.2 Tor tambroides | reverse complement strand
TCAGCATCATTACTCCAGTCTTCAGTGTCACATGATCCTTCAGAAATCATTCTAATATGCTGATTTGCTGCTCAAGAAACATTTCTTCTTATTATCACTGTTGAATTAGAATTTAATAGAAGTAAATATAATTATTTGAAACACATCTCCTTTTTTAACTTTAGAAATGTTTACTGTCAGTTTTTATGAATTGAATGCATCTTTTCCAAATTAATTTCTTAAAAAAAATTTTTTTTAATATTTATATGGTAATACCTATTTTTGGATAAGCCAGCGAATTTATTATTTTATAAATATACATCATCTGAATTGATTATTTTTTTCTATTTTGGATTTTTTTTTTTTTTTTTGATGGAATTGAAAAAGATTAACAATGAACAACTGAAAAATCTGGCATCAGTGCAAAATAGAAGTTCTAAACAAAAGACTCAAAACTGTACATCTAACATTGTAAAACTGATTGTTGTGATTCTAAATTCTGATTGGATGACCCACTTTCAAGGCTATTGTAAAAAAAACACCTTAAGATTCCTTATTTTGACCAGTTTACTGGTTGTCATACTGCCCAACCTTATCCTAGACCCACCCAGTAAGATGTAATTGTCCAAAATTAAAACAGTTGGATATCTGGATGTGCAAGGTCTTTTTTCCCGCCAGTCGCAATAAAAATTTCACTTTGATTAAATCAGCTTTACAGCCGTCACTGATATCAGCTTGTGGTGCGTCATGTGTTGACTTTCCATGAAGTCAGTCTCTGGCTCGAACAATTGCTCTCTCCGGCTTTAATGTAGTTTTGTGTTCGCCTGACTTGGTCTCGTTTGAACTCAAAATATTCCGCAATCATTTTTTTTTTTTTTTGTTTCTCTTGGATTTATTTATTTCAAACCTCTTTTAAGCCATTGTGATGTAATCGTCATTGAAGGTGCTTAAAAGTGTCCATCTATTTATGAACACACAATGTTGTCGTCAGAACAATCGAGGTGAATGTCCCTCAGAGTACGGCTATATATGAATCCGAGACCATTGTTAGAAGGCTGGAAAAGGCCAGTCATGTTGCTGCAGTTTATAAATCGAATCAGCCTTTCCCTTCATTGATGTCCTTTAATATCATTGGCAGAGAAGAGGAGGGGGAGTATAAGGTAGTCATGAGCTTTTTTATTCTCGTTCAGGTCAATAGGGCGATCATATGATGCTGGAGGTTGAAAATATGATCAGCAGAGGCTGAAAACAACTGGCTGAGGATTGTGATAAGCCTATGAGGGGCTCACCAGTAGGGAGCAGTACTGATTCTCCATACTGAATCCTCTCTATTTGACTGAATGTTTTTGCAACTCAGGTCATTGAAAAAGGGATTCCAGAAGGTTCTAGAGTTCTTTTGTTGAGTCAGCATTGTGGTACAGAAAAAGTTTTCTTTTCATCAGCACTCTTGAGTCAGGTGTAGAAGTGTTACCCTTTCCACCTGTTAGCTTTGGAAAGTGCAGAGCACATCCTAGATTTCACCAGTTCTATCCGCCTGTCTGAAAAACTGGCGTCCACCCTGCCTGAAGGCTTTTTAATCTCGTGAAATCCAATCGCACGGGCACAACAGTTCACTGAGAGAAGCAATTTAAGCTTTACGCAATCAGAAAGCATTTTAAGCTCAGTGGACCCGAGGTTACCCTCACAGACAGATGTGGGACTTGTCCCATCTAGGCCCAGAGTAAATGCTTTCATTACTATGAAACGGTTTAGATTTGTTCTTTCCATCGAAACATCTGCAAACGCTGCTTGTAATCTCAAAGCAGAGAGCATGGAGTGGTTTCAACCTGACTGTTTTAGTGAATTGTCTGTGGAATTGGAGCCACACGGGTTTGACTGCAATGCAGATCTTCCCTTTTATTATTATGGTGATTAAAGCAAAGACTTTAGAGGTGGAGCTGGAATGAATAGCACTGCAGCTGGACAGAGTGTTCCCATTTATTCACTGGAAAATTGATTTGTTGGCAACAATGGCATCAGATTTGTGGTGTAAAGTCATGTGAGTATTGTCTGTGAATGTGCTGTTGCCAAGTGTTACACTTCAGAATGTAACTTAACATGCATTATTTGTGCTTACCACATGATAAAACAGTCCAAAATAAGCCCTTGAGACTTGAGGTGATCATGAAAAAAATTGGAAAAAATCTAGTTTGGATGTAATGTCCCAGTCATTTGGTTGTATCTTCCACCCCTTGAACGTAATTTCAAGATGTGGCATTGAAGGACTTCAACCAGAAAATAGTATTCTTCAGTATGCTTATGCATCGTAACACTTTGTTGCTTTGGGAGTTGGACAGAGTAGAAGATTGCTTTTGTTCCTTTTCTACATCCACCCCCAGCTGTTCCAGGAGCCTTCCTTTCTCTCTGCTTTGTTAAATACAAAATGATTGCTTCTAATTTTCCGCCTTAGTTAACCGGTAGGAGAGCTGGGGAACAGCATGTATCTGGCTTTAGGGGACCCATTCACAGCGTCCGTAACAAGCTTTTTAAATCACCTTGTTATCGGAATACTTCGCCATTCTGCCTTAATTCTGTTAGATACGTCATCCTTAACTTTGTTTGGCACTGGAATTTGAGGGGGGTTTCAGACTTGTATAAGGAGGTAAAGCTGAGACAGGGGGAGTAATAGTTCAGGCAGACCACTCTGTAAAGCAACACAGTGTTCCAGGATTTTACTAGTAAGTTTCTTGCGCTTTTTGTCTTGGGTGGTTTTGACAGCTCTAGCTCTATGTAAGCTTTTTTAATGTTAAATGATTTTAAAAGGGTCATTTCAGAATTTTAAACATAAAAAGCAGGAAAAGTAGCAGAATATTTTTGTTCAGTAAGACTGATTTGTTGTATGTTGGTGGAATTTGTTGTTTCCCAGTGTTAAATCTGATGGCTGGTAATGAGATTAGGTGTTGCTAGAAATCCATTCTGATTTGTAGAGACAAAGTGAAATTTAATAGAATTACCTAAAACTTTACCCCGAAGGTGACCAAAGTTTTGTCTGTATTTTTAAAGGAGTGAAGTTAATGATAATCTTTAACAATATTTAATAATAAAATTAGCTTTTTTTTTAGAGCAGAATACTTACTAGTACACTGTGTACCCACATCTTCCGTTAGATATTAAATTGAATTATAATCTATAAAGGAATTCTGTGTTAGTGTTTTTATGTGTATCTTAATTCAGGGTTTAATAATTAAATACTCTAAATAATTGCATAAATAATAATATAAATACATAATATTATAAATGTAAAAAAATATTCATAATTACAATTTGCACCTATAGATCTTTTTGCTTTTCTTCCTCCAAAAACTCCTGGCTTAATGGATTTAAGCGTTCCTGATGACTGTAGGAGAAGGTAACTCTGTTCAGCAAAATGAATTAATCTATCAGATAAGCAGCTATATCTGGAATGTCACGGGTTTCACTATAATGCAAGCCACATTTACTCTTATGCCATCAAAAAGCATTTATTAGTAGTGCTTGCTATGGCAGATATCCCTGTTGCTCATACTTGCGGTTAGGAATCTGAATGAACTCTTAACCCTCAGTATTAAACTTCGGCTCGTCTTCTGCCATCTCAAATTGTGTGGTTTGTTGAGAAATTGATCAGATGATTTTCACCTGGCAGGCACTAAAGCGTGTAAAGCGTGCACCATATGTAGTCTTGTTGAGTCCCTGTGGAGCTCTAAAGGGATTTCTTTCACAGCACAAAAGACATGTTGATTTAATGTTCTTTTGTGTTTTTACCCCGCAGGGAGTTAAACCTGGCAGTTTCGACAAGGTAGCCATTCCAGAGGTGAAAGAGATCATCGAGGGATGTATTCGCCAAAACAAAGATGAAAGGTAAGGCTGTGCCTACTACACACACCCACGCTGCGTTCACAGAACTCATTCTTCTATTCCTCAGTTCTCAGCGACGTGTGCCATGTGCCTGCCCGCAGATGCGCTGAACTCGTGAGTGTATATCCCAGTCTTTATGCGTATGGCCCTCCAAGTGGAATGTGAATAGTAGCAGTAGATAAGTGGTTTCCCACATGCTGTTTTGGAAAAATTCCAGCAACAAGCCACTCTGTGAAATGAATCTGTGATCACGCCAAGCCAGCGAAGAGTGCGCTGTGTCCTCACGCCACAGAAAAAAAAACATAAGCCTTGACCAGACTGTCTCCTGTTCAAGTCCAACTACCTAAATGTCCAAGCCAAAAAACCTTGATGTTATATTTGCATGCATATTGAATTTTAGCTATAATATGATTTTTAATGACCTTGATCACCAACTGAAGTATTTTTCCTAATAATTTGTGGAAAGTCATAAAGCTGATGCTCTGTTTTGCTTCAGTGCATAAAAAAAATTGAATGGAAAATCACAAACAGCGTGTCGAGCGTAAGGTGAAACGACGTCTGATGTTCCACTGATGAAGCACTGGAAAAGCTGATGTCTACTATATCCAGCTAATCAACAGAGCCCACTTGAGATGTTTTTTTTTTTTTCCTGAGGTCTGACTTGGTAAAAAGATCAATCTTATCTTTTACCTTTATATCCATCGTTCCATGCAGGTGACATGGATCAGCTCTTTTTAATTGTGCTGTGATTGGTCAATCCCTGTATGTACAGTACATCCTTGGTGGTTGAATTTGTTAATATGTGCACATTTTATGTTAAACATTCATAGATTTCTTCATACGTCTCCTGTCGTTGGGTTGTGAATTGAGAATGAGTTTGTTCAATAGAATCAAATGCAACAGGATAGAATGTTGGCTAGAATATTTATCGCTACACAACCACGGATGGTGAAATTGTTTTCATGACATTCATGCGACATCACCGCAGAATGGCGCCAAGTTATCAAACTTCATGTCTGGAGAGTTCTGGAACCCAATAAACGTCAATTTGATCATGAGACACTCAAATTCAAGTCAGGTCCTTGATATTTTGAGTTTATTTTGTTTGACTTCGCCTATCTTGACTCATTAAATGACTCTTTTATTACTCCATCCTGGACAACCCCAATGTTCCACCATGTGCCTCTGAATTAGATAATAAATGAGATTTGGTCGATCTTTGTCAGCCACGTGCTTCTAAATTTATTTTACTGATCGGCTATCCTTTGTTTAACCTTATCATTTTGCCTCTTCCTTAACAGATACGCCATCAAGGACCTTCTGAACCATGCCTTCTTCCAGGAGGAGACTGGGGTGCGGGTGGAGCTTGCTGAGGAGGACGATGGGGAGATGATTGCCATCAAGCTCTGGTTGCGCATTGAAGACGTCAAGAAACTGAAAGGCAAATACAAAGACAACGAAGCCATCGAGTTTTCCTTCGACCTCCATCGGGATGTGCCAGAAGATGTGGCTCAGGAAATGGTGGGTTTATCAACGATTCTCCGAATCAGATACAGCACATGTAGATGGTAACACATGCAATGTTTAAATGCAGGTTGAGTCGGGCTATGTTTGCGAGGGCGACCACAAAACCATGGCCAAGGCCATCAGAGACCGCGTGTCCCTGATCTGCCGCAAACGAGAGCAAAGACAGCAGGTACGCGCCGAGCAAGAGAAACGCAAGCAGGAGGAGGAGCAGAAGCAGTTGTCCAGCGAGCCTTTGAAGAACGTGCCCGGCTCTCAAGGTTCTGCACAGAGTCAGTGCAGTTCCCAGCCTCCAACTCCTGGCCTCGTCCAACCCGAGTGTGAGGAGCCTGATGCAGACCAGCAGCTTCAGTACATGCAAAGTGGAATGACCTGTAAGTGTTAGATGCAACCAATCAGTCTATCAACGTACCTGTCATTTCCTATTTGATTATGAGTGTCATATCTTTTCCCAGCGGCTGACGGAACGCTTGACAGTGGTCAGGGTTCATCCGTGTTCTCAGAACCTCACCTCACCCAGCTCAATATGTCGTATAGTTCACCTGCAGCGTCCCAACCCCAGCAAGCCGCCTACCCTCCCAGCTCTCAAGCTCCCCAACAGCACACTGCATACCCACAGCAGTCCATGGTAAGTCACAGAAGAAAAAGGGCCAAAGTCAAGAGCTCAACACCCAATTGCAGGTTCAGTGTAGCAGGTCACAGTTGCATCTTTAATCTGTTTTTTGCAGCTGCTACCTATTGACGAACGCCACACTTATTGTTACAACATTCTAGTAGCATTTCTAGCCAAACTGGTGACAGCATCAACCATCTCAAAAGATTCACTGAAGCACATGAAGCAGCTATATATAGCACAATAACAACGACAATACGATCAAAAACAAGAAACTGATTTGTTAAATGCGCTCCGCAAAACATGTTTTTATATTGTAGTGTCTTGTGATTGACAGATTCATTTAGCAAATCATGTGGCCACATGTTTATTTTCAGTTTGAATCTATTTAGTTCAAATGTCTCCATCTGTTCCCCATAATATTTCATGTTGTGCAAAGGTAAGAACCCAGTGAAGCAATACAGATATGATCTTTAGATAGAATTTGTGTAGCCTTGATTGAGTAACAAATGAATCATGAATCAATGTTCAGTTGTTGTTTGACTTTTGAATATGATCCCTTTGTGGTTGCATGTATTTATCTTTGGAGTTTGATGATGGTTTGTTATTATCAGACACTAAATGAATGATGCATGAGAAAGGAAAGCAAAGCCATAACGTCTACACTCTAAACGGGTTTGATTCTTTTCATACAGCCTGCTCTCAGTTCTTTCTCTCTCTCTCTCTCTTTGTCTCGCTTTTTCTTTATTTTCTGACTGCCAAGTATATTTCCACTTCCCACATGTACTTGAGCTGCCGCTCCCTCTTCATCCTCTTTGCATTTTAATACATTCTTTGTGTTACTTTACCTTATTTCTTTTTGTTTCATGTCAGAACTTTTGATTCCTCCCAAAAAGAAGTGCTATGTTGCAGTGTATCATGCTGTGCAGACTGGCAGGCATTCATCACTTCCTGGATGGTTGTTTTTGCCATCCTGGGCACTTAAACCATGATCATTTCAGTAGATCAGTGTCATGATCTTTCTCAGGGACTTCTCATCTCTTCTTACTCATTAGTTTTGAATTACTTTGCATCATTTTCCATAAAGCCTGAAACACTTTAGTCATAACTCATAAGCAGACACCCCTCTCTGTATTACTGTAATTGTCTGTAGGTGTGACTTCTAATGATTTAATTTTATAATAATGGTTTTATTAATAAATACTGTCTCACCTGACTTGAAATGGCTGGTTAGTTCCAACTCAAAGTCTGCACAGCACTGATGAATGTTATTGTACATTTATTTTTGTTCTTCTGTTTTTATACCCAATGTGTTGTTTGTGGTCTTTGTTTTTGCTGTACATATTCTGTACATAGTTCTGTTTATGCTGTTCTTTATCATAAAACATCTCAGAGGACCGATTTTCTGTGATGTTTTCATGGACTTTGCTAACCTCAATTTGTATCCGTTGTCTACATGGTAGACTGTCTATGCTGTAGATTTCTTGGAGTCTGAATGCTGCTTAAGCAGTGACAATGTCATTTTTAGTGGCATTTCTTTAGCTATATATTTTCCAGTCATTAACACACCAAGTTCCTGTGTAACAACATGCAACCTGACCAATCTCAGATCAGTATTACTTTAGTCTCAAAATCTGCTCACAATTCATGATTCATGAATCAGGTATTGATATTGTCACATGCAGTCATATCATAGCATAAATGTTTCTGTTACTGATAACACACGTTGGTCATTGTAAAACTATTTTTGCTTTTGAAACATCATGAATCTTCAATTGAACCAGGCTCATTCTTTTGGTCTGACTCGACAGCGAATGCTAGATTTAATCAACATGTAACCTTTGTAGGTCAAGGTTTATTGTAGATCAGTGTCTTTTCTCTTTCTGTGTAGCAGCTTAGAATGCAATGTTGATATTTAATCTTGTATCAAATGTTTCCTTGTAGTTTTCTTTTGGTTAATTGGCTTTTTGTGTCATTTGTGTTCCATTGTGGTTAATAGTCAATTCCCCTCCTTCACCTCCAGCCTCCTCCACCTCTTCCCCGTCGTCGTAGCATGTCTGTTTGCGTGCCCTGCTTTTCTACCACCTCTGCTCTGTCGTGCCCTCCCAAGCCACCTTCCACCCCTCCTCCAGTTGCATCAGCCCCGCTCTCGCCCCGGCTGGGGAGGCCAGATGGGGAGACGTTTGCAGGCCGACTGTCCAAAGCACTGGAGAGCGTCCTGCCCCTTCACTCAGCCCCACCCCGTCGTCGTGCCAGTCTCCCAGCAGTCTTTGCCAGTCCTGTATGTTAGTGTCTCCCAGTGAACCAGGATTCTCCCGCTGTGCTGGACTTGGGTATAACATAGGTATTTGTGAGGAATACTTTTATAAAAATAAGAAGATAAAACGAGCTTGAATAGTTTTGGGAGTGCAAATATAATCCACATTAATACAATAAAATGAAATTGTTTTCAGGGCCAGTATATAGTCAAACCAAAATTTATTCAGACACCTTCAACATTTCTCACATTATCACTGTTTATTTGCTATAGTTTAGAAATTGGTAATACAATATGACAAGAACGCAGAGTTAAACTGTGTCAGAACAAATTCATCTTGATAACTTCAGATAACTTTGATAGAAAGGTATATAACAAAACATGGTCAGGTCAAAGTGTCAAATCAAATTTTGGTCCCAAATTTTTATCAGTTTTACTGGTAGTCCACTGTATGAAGAATTTTTGGGTATAATATGTCACAGTTTACTTTATTTTGCTATCCTCACTTACATAAACGAACTATAGTGTCCTCCACCCACTAGTAAAAAAAAATATCAAAAATTATATCTGGTGTCTGAATAATTTTTGGTTTGACAGTACACCCCTAAAACACCCAAAGGTGTGATCTAAGAAGAGAAATGGCATCTTGCTGCATTATTCGAAATAAGCTTTTCAGAATCCAAGAACATTGAATTTAAGCCTAACAATCTCATAGTGCATAGTGTTAATCTTAAAACCATTATTGGAATTAAAAACGCAATCTGCAGCTCTTTTTCAGTCTGTCTAGTCACAAGCTGATGTTAATCACTTAGGAATCTTAGCGTTAAGCTAGCAAAAAGTGCTGCGTTATAAATAATGCAGTTTCACAAATTAGCCGTTATGTAATGTATCAAGTATAAATAGCTTATTTATATCTTTTCTTGTATGTCAATGGTTCAGAGTTGCCTTTCCCCCTCTTCACTTGAGCCAGAAATCTGATTATATCATTACTCTGGTGGGTTATAAATCTTGAGAATATGAGGGGTTGACCACAGGTCAGTTTTGAGAATATGAAGACACATTAAAATCCTTTTCAGATACCCTTGTTACCCTGGCCCACTCTGCTGGAAACCTGTGCTCACATTAAATACAGATTGGCATGAACTGCAATCATTAAAAAATTATTCCTAGGCCCCACAGCCTGTGAAGCATCTGTATTTAATTGTAAATCTGTCGCTGTCATGTTTACAAACCTCATTTAGCAGTTAAACATCTCTTAACTTATTCTTTTGTCATCTTTGCCTGATAGGATGAATATTATCTGCTGTTTTCACTTGTTATCTTTTTATTTTCTCTCTCTCTTTCTCTTGCTTTGTGAATTTTGTGATGCTGCTTTTTCTACTTCCTCACAAAGATGCTGTATGTTATTGTCACTGCAGCCGCAATCGGTGAGTCAGCCGTACGGTGGAGGAGGCTCAGGTCTGGTCGAGCCCCCGCTCTTTTTCCCCACCATCCCGGAACGGCCCGTCTCGTTCTCCCCCCCACCATCTTGCCCGCCTAAAGCTTTCAACGTGCAGCGCCGCAAGAGCACCTCCATCCTGGAGGCCCACACGCGCCACTTCCAGCCCGCCTACCACCGTAGCTACGGCAGCAGCCTGCACCCGTTCTCTGGCGTGGAAGCTCTGGGCCCTGGTGTCGATCCCTCCTTGTTCATAATGCCTGGGATGGCGGCTCAAAGATTGGCTGAGCCACTGCACCTACAGCCCCCAGCGGAGTCGCTATACGGATATAAGGACATGAGGGCCGAGCAAGAGGAAGCTGTACGCAGACTGAGCCTCAACCAGGCTGCGTTAATGGACCATCTGGAAGCCATGGCCTATGGTGGCTACCCTATGACTGCACATCAGCTAAGCCACATCAGCTTCCATCAGCAAATGCAGGTCGCTGCTGCCGCTAGCTTGGCCTATGAGACTCAATCACAGCCTGGGCCAGCTTACCTACACCCTCACGTCCAGAGCCACATGCGCTTGACCCACAGCCCCATCCCTCAACTGCCTCCAATGAGTGTGTCTAGCTCTACCTCTGCGCCTCAGCAAACCGCAGATACAAGCTATCAGCCCCAGTCGTTTCCCCATTCCGCACCACCCGTATTGGCTCATACATCCGAGCCGAGCACAGCCTTTGAATTCCACATGCACAACCTCCAGGCGGACCCAGCCATGCTGGTGTCCAGACTCTACCGAGCCCGCCGGGGCTCCATGGACCTTAACCTGGAGGAAGTGACTGGCAGCCAGGGCTTGTGTGGTCGACTACAGCCCGTCACCGAAGAACTGTACAGCTACGTGAGCCCAGAGCTGCCCCTTCCCCCAGGCAGCCTGCTTCTCCATGGACCTAAAGAACTCAGTCCTGAACCTTCAAGTGACTCCATGACCTCCTCCGATGCTGGGGAGTTCCACTCGCCTCCGCCTCACTCACTGTATCAACCTCAAGACTGTACCGCAGCTCAATCCATCCCACAAACGTCTTACTACAAAACCGAAGGAGGGAGCAACATCAGCGAAGGACACCCACCCAGTCAGACGACGTTTCTGTTCATTCCACCTTCTGAATCGTCCACCGTTCCATCCTCGCACATCAGTGCTCTGCACAGTACTTGGACCCGTCAACCATCCCTTCCACCGGACCTCACATACCACGAGCCTGCCTTGTCCCATCAGGGCGCTACCTTGGTACCTAGAAATACTCGTTCTCGTCCACCTTTCCCCAGCACTCCCTGTCTCTATCTCAGTTACCTGATTTTATTTTTTTGTCCCGTGGTTGTGGTTTTAACCCTCTCCAGCCATAATTTAGGGCTCCGAAAGGTTCACAAGGTGCATTGAGCTGAATGCATAAACCTGCTTTTTAAATCCCCTTGTGCAAAGACATTTCTACGTCTTCCATTGAACGGTGTGATTTGTTTTATTTCCATTGATTTTTCATTTCAGATGCACTTTGTAAGTATTATTTTGTGTGTATGTTCATATAATGGTATATATGATACTTGTGTGTTTGCACAGATATTGTGTAATGCTACGTATCTGTAGTTGGCATACAAATCTGAAGTTTTGATTGCCTCTTTCAAATTATTCTACTGATAAAACCAGCATTCAACAGAAGAAATATCTGTTTTTAAAGGATTTGAAGATACTTAAAAAGAGGCTTGAATGCAGGATTTGTATGACCAAACACACAGACACATACAACACAAAGAGGGGGTTTAGACAGGTTTGCTTGTCTCTTAAGGTTCCTCTAATCTTCCTTACAAAAAAAAAATCATGTTTTTTTTGTTTATATTCTCTGTAACTGCTGCTTTTCGTCTGCTGCTACAGCTGGTTGGCTGGAAATGGTTAAAACGGTTCTCAGTGACTTTCATTTTTCAATTTTGTCTTTGTCGAGGACACCAGTCAAGAAACAGCCTACCAGCACAAGAACTCAACATTTGTTGACTACTTTTAGGATGTTAACTTCATATGCTGAGAAGTCATCTTTTAACCCTTAGAAGGCTAGCATTATCAATGTCATCCTGCAGTCTCATTCTCCGCCCCTATTTTATACACCTTTTCTGCCTCTCTTTATCTTTTATACCTCTGTTATTTTCATCCTCTTATCTGCCAAGGCTTCCTTATTTCCTGCTGCTCTTGCTAATGATGAATAAATTAAGTATAATGCCAAGGTAAGGTGATCCTCGTCTCACAGAGCCTTCCTGCTTATCTATTTTATAAGAAGAAATTAAAGGACAAGTATACTTGTAGCTTTCTAAGGGTTGCTTCTGTTGAAACCTTCCGTGTGGGGGAAATTTGAGCAATGTTAGCGGTCGGGTCTATTTTAGGAGACACTTTCTTGGTTATACAAACAACTCCACATGCTACCTTGAGCTTTTTTTTTTTAATAACATTCACCCAAGCTACAGAATCATGTAGAGTCACATGCATGAAGCCTACTCACTCCCCGGCTAACACCTGATGTTTGTTTGTCGTTTAATCGTGAGATGTGAGAGGCATACACAAAAAGTGAATGGTGACCTGAGCGCATTGCTCAGAGTGTTCACGCTTTGTGTATGAATGGTCAGTATTTGAAAATAGTTGTTGTTTTTCGCTGTAGCCACTAACATATTTTAACTTGTCTTTTTTTTCTTTTCATCTCTCCACCACTGCCATATCTCTTTCTCTATCTCTGTTTCTCTCTCTCTTTCTCGCCTGCCCCCATATTCCTCTTCATATTCGTAACAGGTGCAGGTCCCAGTCCCTCATTCTACAAGTGGCGTGTCTCTGGTTTCCTGCAGCACCCCATCAGCCGCTTCTGCTTCTCAACAGGTAAGATCAATGTGTCTGACCAATCAGAATCATCTTTTTCCTCATTCATTAGCATAAATGAATGTCCAATATTGGCCAAGGCAAATAAACCACTCACTTTCCACACACTCCAAGGCCTTTTTGAGTTTTATTTTTGTTTGTTTAAATCTCTCTGGATTCTCTCCTGCGTGTGAAAGCTGTGGACATCAGAGGTGGCTTTCTCTTACGCTGTGTTGTATTTGTTTCTTATAGTATGGAGGTTACTACGTCCAAGCACTCCCTTTGCAGGTAGAGGAAAAACCCCATTCCTCCCTTTCTCTCTCTTCCTCTTTTTTTTCTCTCCCGCTTTTTCACATTTAACTGCACTTTACTTTGAAGCTCTTTGCCTTGCCATCTTTAGTTTTCATCATTTCATTATTGCATAATGAGGTATGTGACATGAAATGTTGCTCTGTTTAAATGAGGCTTGGAAAGCTTGTCTTGAAGATCAAGATCAGTGAGTGTAGAAATGAAATTAAGCTTTAATATGTCTGTGTTGAATTGTTCCTCAAAGGTAAGTTATTTAAAGGTGTTATTAAAGGAATATTCCAGGTTTAGCATCTGTGACGTGCTGTTGATGATTACCACACACCATAGTTTTGTCCTTTGTTTTGTAAAAGCAAAAATCAGATTTGCAGTAATGCACTTACAATGAAGGTCTATGGGGCAAGACATTCCAATGGGTCTCAAAGCAAAAATGTGAAGCTAGTATTTTTGTAAGTGCTTATTTTTGTGGTGGGAACACTGTTCTAGGCGGTTAAACTCCTAGTTATGGGTTACGGTATTACGCTCTTATGCAATGCCTTTCCCCATAGACTTGCATGTTAAGGGCATTACTGTAAATGAAAATGTCAGTGTTTTGTTAGTTTTTACAAACTAAAGGACGAGTCTTTATTTAGATTATTTACATAGGCCTAATAGGATAAGTTGGTTGAGTGTAAACTGCATGCGATTCTAAAATGTACTCATTTTTTAAGGCTTGGAGGTTTTCATAGAGACTATTTCATGCGAAAATGCTTATTCTCTTTTTAGGCTGCTGTTCCGCAACAGTCTTCTCTGGGGCCGACATCCCAACCAGGTGTCTCATTACCCCAACAGCAAGCTCCCCAACAGCCTCCCAGCACTGTGGTTCAGAGCAGCTCCCAGACGCAGGTCCAGCCCGGCCCCCAGCCCACACAGGTACAATTAAATGTGATGTAAATCAAGCCAAAATGATGGGGGGAAAAATTTATAAAGAAAAAATGATTTTTTAAAATTTTTGTATATATATTTATAAATGTTTATATTTTATATTATAAATAAAAAAATAAAAAATATATATATTTATATTTATATAATGCACATTATAGAAATAAATTAGGTTATAGGTGCAGTTTCATGTTAACTTAGTAAATTACTTCGTAGAAGTTTTTTCTTCTTTTTGTTTGTTTTTCTATCCCTCTTTTTCTGTTTCTAAACAATGTACAATGTATCTGTGGCCGTCTCTCTCTGACGTGCCTCGGCTGTGCTTGTTTGATCGATGTTTTCTGGCATGTTTCTGCCTGTATGTTGCATGGTTGTCAATTGTGTGGTAATGAGATCAGTCTCTCTGTTCGGTTCCCAATGTTTAGCGCAGAGCTATTGTTTTCCCTTTAGCTGAAAGCACAGGTACACTTTAGTGGCACAGAAAAGTTGTTTACTTGTGATTTATCAGATGTGGGTTCTGTCACAAAAAAACTGTGTTATTTGTGTTTGATGTGGTGTTGGATTTGGGTTTTATTTTGTGTGTTGTTGACCGTGACAACATTTATAGGTGCCCCTCCTAACTTAATCTAATAAGCGTTTGGCACTTAAATTGGAGTTTGTTTTTCATGTGTGTTTTGCTTGCGGTCATTGTGATCCACCGTTCACCCCGCGGCATGCTGTCTCCGTCATGTGGTCTGATCTCGTGATTGTTTTCCTTCGGTTTATTAAGACATCGCTCCTTTTGCACATAAACTGGCCTTGCCGTCTCCATCTCCCCCGGTCGGTGCTTGCAGACACATTTCCCTCCTCCTCCATCTTCCCAACCACTGATCTGATCCAGCTACCCCTCTCGTACTTCCCCCCCCCAGCTTCTCTGCGCGCCAACTATAGCAGTTGCCCCGTTTCTGCAGCAGCCAGTGCCTGAAGCGCTGACTTGCCCAGCAGCCGTGCCTGCGCCAGCCACGTCCCCATCAGCGCTGCCGCCCCATCTGCCCCAATTGGTACCGCCTCTAATGACACCTGTGCCAACCATCCATGTGGCCACAGTCCCCTCCCCCACCGAACATCTATGTTTGCCAGCAGACACCCCAGTGCAGGTACCTGGAATGGACCGAACCGGCCCCAAATGCATCACTGCAGACAGTTTTTGTTTGCTTTATAGGGCAAAGCTATTGTATTGACATGTCTTGATCATTTTTATCTCTGTTTGTCTGGGAAGCATAGCTGCTTAGCTGTCCTTACGCAGCGTCCTTTCTTTTCTTGGCTGTGAAATAAGATCTGTTTTTTTAGAAAACACTCAGGCTTTGCCTGAAGCAGTTGTACTTTTTATTTATACCTGCATTATTTTGTCGTCTTTGATCTGATTGTTTGCATCTCTTTCTATTATAATTCCTTTGTTTTTGTCATTTGCTGTTCCAGACATCTCATAGCATCGCTCAGACTTTGACGACAGAGCTGTCACAACTCCAAACTCCTGCTGTGGAGAGGTAAGAATCACCATTTTTGCAGATCCACAATGTGTGATGGTTTATTAGTACATGAAAAACAATGGACACAGTGGACCCAGAATGCTGTGCTGTGTTATTAAAGTCGTAATTCAATTCATTTCTCTTTTTTTCCATTAGCTGTCATTCTGATGTGGCATCTGGGCTCAGTGATGGTAATGAGGGAGTAACGGGTGGCAGGCATGAGGGTCGTTCTGCCAAACGGCACCAGCGCAGATCAGTGCGCAGCCGTTCACGCCATGAAAAAACCTCTAAGGCCAAGCTCAATGTTCTTAATGTACGTCCAACACATTGGCCTTTTTCTTCTATTGTTTTTGATGGTGGTGGAAAAACAAAAGACATTCAACAAAACATCTCTGTTGTTTTAGATCTCCAGCATTGGCGATAGAGTTGCGGAGTGTCAATTAGAAACACACAACAGAAAAATGGTGACTTTCAAGTTTGATCTCGACGGCGATAACCCAGAGGAAATTGCACAGATAATGGTAACTTGAAACACCACCTGCATTTTTAATACCGAACAGATATGCTCAATTAACCTGTGATTTCTTTTGATCTTGATCTATGTGACAAAAACCTGATGTCGAATAAAATTACATTTCTGTTTCCAAAATACACTGTGAGCTGCCAAAACTCATTAAGAAGAGACATTATGTCATGTCTTAGGTACAAAGTGAATTCATTCTGGAGAGTGAGCGCGAGTACTTCATCGAGCAGATTCGAGAGGTCATAGAAACAGCAGATGAGAAAGGTGTGGAGAGAGAGCGCAGCCAGGTACGTACCTTCTCAGACTCTTTTTGTGTTGAATTTTTGTGAACACCATTTAACAATGTTTCACCAATGATTCTAGATGATCAGTGATCACGAGCAGCATATGCCTACCACATCTGCGCCTCTTGAACAAGGTAGATCTTACAGTCCCAGCATGTAAAACAAGTTAATGTCCCTTTTTAATGATGCATCAGCAGTGAAGTCTTTTTCCCTCCCAGGTGTGCCGCCTAGTTCAGCTGCCCAGGTGGTCCATTCTGCAGGCCGAAGGTTTATCGTGAGTCCAGTGCCTGAATCCAGACTGAAGGAACAGTTCTTTAGCTCACCCCAACCCACAATCGAAGAGCCTTCATCCTGTGAGTGTACTATGTGAAATAATGTTATAGGTTAGATAATACATTTATGGATTTAGCAGACGCTACTAGGGATGCATGATATTATCGGAACGATATCGGAATTGGCCGATAATGGCTTAAAATGTAAACATCGGCATCGGCCCGATATGAAAAATTATGCCGATATGCCTTGCCGATAAGAGGAATAACTCACATGTGCTCAGGGTGTGCTAGCGATAAGATCACGTCAGCAGTGTGGTCATTAATCATGAGTTACTAGCCTGTGCAGCAGCAGCAGCGGCAACCTCTCCCGGGTCCTAATGCCCCTCTGGTAAGTAGTTTTATTCACTTAGGGGGCGCTGTTGGCCTACTTGTAATAAAATGAAAGTAAAATTCACAAATAACATTAAGATTGCGTTTCTGATTAAATAAATCAGTAATCAATGTCACAAAATCATGAGTATGCTTTGATTTAAAGGTCAGAAGCTATAGCTTACATGAATAAGGAAATATATCGGTATTGGCATCGGCTATCAGCCAAAATGAGTTGATAAATATCAGCATATCAGACATCGGCAAAAATCCAATATCGTGCATCCCTAGATGCTACAAAAGCAATTAGTCAAGGAGACAACAATATTTGTAATTAGGGATGTGCCCGAATAGTGAATCCGTATTCGGAAAGGCACGGAAAATGAATAATGCGTTCTACGGCGCCACAAAAGGGACATGGTTAGCTGCTTGCTAGCAGTAGCCTGTTACATTACAGTACATAAAATTTCACTTACCACATAAACAGAGAGAGGTAAGGAGAGATGACCTATAGGACGATGTCGAAAGATTTGCAGATCCTGAGCACCACTGACAAACATCTAATCTTGTGAAATGTGTGGTAAGTAGTGCCGCTCCGTAGTAGATTAGGCTGCGTGTGATCGCGAATCTCAAAAGTGAGAGTAAAAAGCAAACGCACATTCATAAGTGATTTCAATGTCCCGCATATTAATAACGGATCCCTGAAAGCGTATATATCGTATTTATTCCCTTTATGATTGCCGTAGTACACATCATTACCTTTCCGAATACCGTATTCGGATTCGGGCACATCCCTATTTGTAATATACAATGCATGGTTTATTTGACAACTAGATTAGGAAGTAAGCTGGAGAAGAGTTGAAATGCAGAGAAGTCTTTTTAAGGCTTTTTTTTTGGAGGGAGTGTAAGTGCACTAAATTCCTAAGAATTATGTGACTACCAATCATTAAACTAGTTTGGACCCAATTTGTTATGTATTTGTCCCTTTCTTTAATGTCTGTCCTCACCCTTAGTAGAAGTAGCCTAGACAAGATGATGTTAGACAACTTATGCAACTGCATACTCATTTCTGTCTTGCATTTTTCTTCTTTATTAGCTGTGGCACCGCCTGCCTTGGGCCTTTCTATGTCTGCGTCTGCAGTTAGTCTACAGCAGGCGTTCTCTGAAATGCGCCAAGGCCGGTTTGACCCGGGTCCTAGCACTGCGCCTCCAATGCTCCATGTCTCCATGCCCCCTCTGGTTCCCACCACAGCACCCTTGCCCTCTAGCGCCGCCCCGGTGGTCCCTCCCCCAGTGTCTTCTGAAGTGACCTCTTCACCATCTCTACCCTCAGTCTCCATAAACCCTCCAGGGTCATCGTCTCCTCCTCCTACCCTTCCTGCTTCCACCATGACCTCCCCTCCAGCCCATTCGCAGCTCCCTCTGCCTCAAAGTCAGGCTGTACCTGCAGTCATCAGTGTTATTTCCACCCCTTCCTCTCTGCCAATGCCACCTGTGCCTGCCGCCACATCCTTCACCCAAACCTCAGTCCCCATGCCTGTACCTGCTTGTACTACTGCCCCTCTCGCTCACCCCGTGACTCTTATGGGATCCGTTTCTGGTGGCAGTAGTGAACAGCCGCCCATCCCCTCCACTTCAGCTCAGCTCACGCCACCGGTCATTCCCACCACAACCATCCAGACACCACAGCTCGCACCATCCACCACCACGGTTATTCCCGCTTCTGCTGCTCTGTCACAAGTGCCCACCATCCAGCCGGTTACCACCAATATACCAGTCGTGCAACCCACACCCGTGCACAGCCAATCTCAGACCTCCACTGTGCCCAATCAGAGCCACACACATTGTGTAGAATGTGACGGCGACCCACAGGGAAAGGGTGTTGATGACATTCAGGCTCTGGATAAAAAGCTGCGCTCACTCTTCATGGACCTGGGCTCTGGTCCGCCCTCTGCTCAGTCTGATGTCACATCCGACCCCATGGCGGCCGCAAGCGTCCCTGGGACATCCTCTCCAACTGCCTGCGCCACACCTAGCGGCACCCCTCTCCCTCCCTCTAGTTTACCCCTGAACTCCTCCGGTCAGCCCACAGGCTCTCCCATGACCTCCATGGGTAATGCCTCCACCCCGGTTGGCTACAGTCAGACAACTCCATCCAAAGCGCCATTATCAAGATTACCGGTGAGTGACCGATAGATCAAAAATTCAAAAGGCTGTGGAAGTCTGATTTTAAAGTTTGCCAAGAAACCTGTCATCATGTATAGGTCATATCACAAACTCAAAGAAAAAAAATAAATCGTATTTTTTACAAAGCATATGAAGCCTATTTTTAGTTCAGCTGAGATTTTTTGAATTGTGACATTATTTTGATTCAAATTAAAAGCAAACTCTCCCACAATTGTAAGCACTGTACTGCAAAAAATCTAATTCTAAATACTATAATTTGTTTTTAAAAAATGATATATATATATATATATTATAACAAAAAACATGATGTAAATTAATATACTATTTTGTGTGTGTCTGTGTATATATTATTTATATATTATATGTGTGTATATATGTATGTTGTAGTGCCTCTCAAATAATTAATAGCGATCGTTTACATATTATGTGTACTGTGTATATTTATTATGCATATATAAATACAATATATATTTTGAAAATATTTACATGTATTAACATGCATATATTTATATTCATATAATTTATATTATATATATATAAATATATTTAATATATAAACAATATATTTTTCTTAAATATATACATGCATGTGTGTGTATTTATATATACATAAATATAAACAGTACATACACATATATTATGTAAACAAAAACATGTATTTTGGATGTGATTTATCACGATTAATCATTTGACAGCACTAAATATATTGATTTATGTTAAAATGTAATTATAAATGTAAAAATTATTGTGTACAGCAGAATTATTTATATTACTACAGTTTTTAAAATAACTAAATACTTTTTTTGGCAAGAACACATTAAATTGATGAAAAAAAATCAATAAAGATGTTTATAATGTTACACAAAAAAAAATTGACATTTTATAATTTTAAATAAATGCTGTTCTTTTATATTTTCTATTCATCCAAGTCCTGAAAAAAAATTGTGAATTGTTTTAAGTGTACAGTGTAGTGTGTGTATATATTGGCAATACAGTCATGTAAATTTGGGGCATAGTTGTCAATAATGTCACAATGCAAATAATTATAGCATCATGGTACCAGTTAAAGCAGGCACTTTTCTTGTCTTTAACATCCCATTTTAACCTCTCTCTCTCAAACCACTAACAATATAAAAACCTATATGATTTTATAGTCTTATTTTTAAACCCAATTTCTGCATGGCTGTTGAGAATCACGACTGACAAAATGCATGACATTGTAATCCTACATGAATGCCTTACAACTCAACTGACACTTTTCTGTAATATTATAAAAAAGCTCTAGTCACATTTTGAGTACAGCTTTGACTATAACGCTCAGTCTTAGAGTGCATGTAGCTTGTGGCGGTTCATTGGCACCTCTGCCAGCTCTCGTTCCTTACAATGCTTTAGTTTCTCTTCCATCTTCATTCATTAGGTGTTGCCTGTCGGCCCAGATCAGGCTGGCACGCCGCCCACAGAGCACCTACCACCCTTCCCAGGACCTTGTTTAACTCAGGTGCCCTTTTCTTCTTTCTTTCTGTGTCTTCTCACTCTGTTTTTATGTAGTTGCATTCCTGTAAAACACGCAGAGCATGAGTAAAGATTTTCAATCGCATAAGAATCAAACCGCTGCATGGCGTAGCTTTCCTTTGAAGCCGGTTAGGAGCATGACCTGTGACTCTCATTAACTCTGACTCGCTGCTCTTTCTCTTTTTCTCTGCCGTTGACGAGTGGAGAACAGGAAGTTTGTGATTATATAAAAAAATAAAATAAAAAAAAAACTCCATCACACATGAAGCAATTTCAGTGTTTTATCTATGTTCTGGTCTTATTGAGACTGCAATAAAGCCTCAAACTCATTTGTTAATAATAATTTTATGATAGTAAAAAGCAAGAATAAAAGTGCTTTTCTGTCTCCTTTGTCATTTTATTTTGATGAAATAGTTTACATTTGCTTTTTATATTGTCTTTTTTTCTTGTTCTTAAGTGTTGATATGCAAAATTTGCCCATTTTTATGTTTTGAGCTTGTCTTCTACTCTGACTCTTTGACTTCCCCTTTTTGAGTGTAATTTTTCACCCCTAAAATGTCAGTGATTTGTCGTTATCTTTTAGCATGTTGTGGATGAAGTTCGATTTCGGTTAATTCTCAGTTAATCGGAGTCATTCAGATGTTATATAATTTTCCTTGCTCCAAATTGAACCCTGCTTGCATTCACGTCATGCTCAGAGAAAATCCTTCCCTTCTGCTTAAGGCGATTCGTACTTAATGCAAGAGAATTTCTCTAATCCTGTAGATTTGATGTGATATTTTTCATCCATCACTTGTGAATAGAAAACTTATTGTGATAGCACTCAGCCACAAGCCCACCCGTACAAAGCATTTCAGGAACCGCAGTGCGTGGACAAATGAAAGGATTTACTCTCCATTTCACAAATATGTAGTGGAACATGAAAGGAAGCCTCAGCTTGGATTAAAAGCATTTAGTTCTTCCAGGCAGTGGTCATCTGACCCTTTACTTACTGTAAGAGATCATTTCATGCAGAAGTTAATTAGATACACGGTTTCCCTGCTGTATTTGTGTGCACTTGCCATGAGTAATAAGTGTACGAGTCTGTATGTGTGTGTTTCTTGGGGCTAAGTGAACTTGACTAATTGCCGAAATGGATTATTTAGTCCCAGCAGCCCCTGGAGGATCTGGATGCCCAGCTGAGACGGGCGCTGAGTCCAGAGACCGTTCCAATCAGCAGTGTCACGCACCAGGTACACGCACACTGACAGGGGTCTGGCCGAAAACACCAGCACACGTGGACTGAGTGCCGGAACTGTCTGATTTGATTTATTGCAGTTAAAGATTCAAAACAGCACCACTGGAACTTTCCATACACAAAGAACAGATGAATGATGAAATGGTCCTCAAATTAGCTCCTCAGATCGATCTATATCTATCTATCTGTCTATATATATATATATATATATATATATATATATATATATATATATATATATATGCATGCATGCATGCATGCATGCATGCATGCATGCATGCATACACACACACACACACACACACACACACACACACACACACACACACACACACACACACACACACACACACACACACACACACACACACACACTACCAGTCAAAAGTGTTTAAACAGTGAGATTTTTAATGTTTTTTAAAGAAGTCTCTTCTGCTCACCAAGCCTGCATTTATTTGATCCAAAGTACATCAAAAACAGTTAAATTTTGAAATAATTTTACTATTTAAAACAACCGTGAATTCTATTTGAATACATTTTAAAATTTAATTTATTCCTGTGATTTAAAAGCTGAATTTTTAGCATAATTACTCCAGTCACATGATCCTTCAGAAATCATTCTTATATTCTGATTTGCTGCTCAAAAAAACATTTTTATTATTATGTTGAAAACAGCTGAGTAGAATTTTTTTTCAGGTTTCTTTGATGAATAGCAAGTTCAGAAGAACAGCATTTATCTGAAATAGAAATATTTATAAATGTCTTTATCATCACTTTTGATCAATTTAAAGCCCCCCCCCCCCAATCTTTTGAATGGTATAGTGTATGTTACAAAAGCTTTTTGTTTCAGATAAATGTTCAACTGTTTTAAATATTGATGATAATAATAATAATAATAATAAATGTTTCTTGAACAGCAAATCAGCATATTAGAATGATTATAATGTATATAATGTATATAATTTTTTTTAAATCTGAATGTATTTCTATTCATCTAATTTATGATAATATAATGTGTGTGTGTGTGTGTTTATTTCTATATATTATTTTTTATTATTTTACTTTTTTTAATATTTTTTTATTTAATTTACTTTTTTTTTTTTTTTTTTTTTTTTAATTTGCACATTATCTATATGTCTGTAATCTTATTCTAATGCTTTTTCATCCCTGTAGTCATCTATCACTGGGATGCCATCTGGAGGACAGCCAGGTATGTGCTGACAGTTTTACTTTAACCTGTTCTTTAAACAAACAATAGGTAGCCTATTCTCCTATTTCATGAGCTCATTTTCAGCTCTGCTTATTAATGATGATTCTCTTACAGTTCCGTTTTCTCTGGATGATGAGCCAGCAGCTGCACCTGCAGCTGGAGGATACAAACTGGGAAGATTCCAGGTACCTTGCATTCACAATGCATTGACAGGAATGGGATGTTCATAGTGTTTGAGTATGACAGCAGGTGGCATTCTTGTTCTCTCTCTCATTCAGGTGTCAGTGGCTCCTGATGAGAACGCCCCGCAAGCTCCCATCACCTCTCATGACTCATCCTCCACGTCTTCCTCCACCACCTCCTCTTCATCATCCTCCTCCACTCTTTCTAGCCCCGAGAACACGCTGCACCGAACCTCCTCTCCCCTCAGAGACACAAAAGCAGATGTGGTCGATGGCCTCCCTGCTCTCCCCAACCGGATGACAACCCACCCCCAGCCCACCACCATTGGCCGTTTCCAAGTGACCACTAAGACTGACACAAAGGTGGGCCGTTTCTCAGTGAGCAGAGCACAGGATGAAGCTCCTGTGGCTAGCTTACAACCCCCAGAACCCCAGCTGGCTCCTCAACCCCATCCAGCTGTAGGCAACGGTCCTGCTCAGAGTCCCGGGAGCCTCAACAACTCTGTCAGCTCCTACTTCAGCAGCGACAATGACTCAGAGTTTGAAGATGAGGACTTTAAGAGGGAAGTCAGCAAGCTGAGGGAGAAGTATGTTTGTTTTTGATTAATATACTGTAAAAGGAAGGTGTAACATAGGTTAAAGATATGTGTTGTAATTGTGACTTCCTTGTTGTCCTCCTAGGCACATGATGGAGAGTCAGGCTCTGTACACCCGACAGAAGGCAGAGATTGATGCCCTTTTTGCCCGCTTAGGCAAAGCTCCTCCCGCCATGGTCAATCCTCCTGTTGTGAACCCAGCCGGCCGCAGACGACGTCCCACCAAGAGCAAAAGCAGCAAATCCAGCCGCAGTAGCTCACAGGGCAGCAAGAGTCCTGTACAGCCAGGTATTCACTTGTTCTGCTTTGCCTTTTTGTGCAAATCAGGGGTTGGATTCACAAAACATTCTTAAAAATGAAATTCTTCTAAACTAGTGTTTTCTAACTTAAGAGTGAAGTTAAGAAATGTTTTTGGAAATACAAAATGTTCTTAAGAATGTTCTCATCTTTTTTGTCAAGTTCTGTAGACAAAACTTAAGAAAATTTTGAAAAAGAAAAAAATTCTGTAAAATAATTTTGTTCAAAAACATTGTAAATAAACCCTTAAATTTATGATAACCTCCAGTGTGTTTTAAATCTAAAATTTTCTCAAGGAAAAAATCAGATATCTCAAAGTAATAGTACACCACAAAAATGAAAATTTGCTAAAAAAAAAAAAAGGACCTTCAGTCCAGATTTGGAGATATTTGGCGTTACATCACTTGCTCACAAATGGATTCTCTGCAATGAATGGGTGCCGTCAGAAGGAGAGTCCAAACAGCTGATAAAAACATGACAGTAATCCACGAGTAACCCACAAATGTCCACTATATTGATTAATGTCTTGTAAAGAGAAAATTTGCTTGTTTGTAAGAAAATGGAGTGTACTTGTGGATTATTGTGATGTTTTTATCAGCTGTTTGAACTCTCATTCTGACGGCACCCATTCACTGCAGAGGATCCATTAGTGAGCAAATTATGTAATGCTAAATTTCTCTAAATCTGTTCCAATGAATAAAAAAATAATAATAATAATGGCAAGATGTAAGCAAATTGTTATCTTTGGGTGTATTATTCCTTCAAGATTTTTTCAAGAACTGCACTTATGAAATTTCTTAACTTCTTTCATGAGAGGATTTTTGTGAATTCAGCCCCTTCAAATCTTCAAACTTCAAATCTATGTTTGTGTCCTGGCTCTGATCAGCACTTCTATATGTATGTGTGTTTTTGTCTGTGGTCTTACAGCAACCAGCACTTTATCCGCACAGAGCGCTCCCTCTGTGTACCTGCCCCAGCAGGCTTTCCTGGCCCCTGGGGGGATGATAGATGGGGGGAGCAGCCCTCTGCTCCAGTCCTTCAAACCCTCCCCTTCTAATGAGAACCTGTGCTCCGCTTACACCAGTGACGCCACGCTCTCTGCACCCAGTTTGTGTGTCACCTCGCAAGGTAAAAATAAAGAAACCTAACACATCATGGCCCTCAGCTTAACCATGTGCTTTTTTTTTTTTTTTTTTTTTACACAAAGTAACAAAGATAAATTGACATTAGGGGTGGGCAATAAACAGGGAAAAAAAAAACAATAACAATATCATTATCGATAATATCAGTGTGCATATTTATGTAAACTTTTAAACCATATTTTAACCATTGAAGTTAAATTTATTTGTTGTCATTACAATGAAATGCATTTATAAAAATAATCTTTTCATAAAAAAATGTTAAATAATTTGTATTTAAAAAATCTAAACTGGTGGACAAAATTATAATTTTAAAAAGTTTGTTTTTTATTTATCTAATAGATTAGATTTCTCTCTTCTTAGTTTAAAATTGTGGGCATTTGCTTTGATTTTGAAATAAGGGACAACTGTTGGTGCTTCACCTTCTTCTTTGCAAATTTATGCCAAAAATTATTGTATTTATGACTAATTTCAACTCGTATTTTGGTTTGGTCATTTTTGGATGTTTTGGTCATAAACCAGCTGTGGCCTATTTCCTATAAGTCTTCCAAATTTGAGGAGAAAACTTCAGGATGACACAATGGGAAGAAACTTTTGTCTAGCGTTCATTAAAATGTTAATGTCCCCTCTAATGTTCTTATGGTTTTTGTGGTGGATCATATATTGGCCCTATTTGTGGTAGTGCAAGTCTTAACATAGGAATATTTGCTTTGCCTATCTGAGAAAACGCACGCTTTGGTTTGGATGAAGCTGCAGGGCTGATGCTTGTGCCTCCAGGGGTCGCGTTTCCTCCCCTTCTTTTCCGTACAGCTCGATGCTCACCCACCCAGGGCCACTCCTCCCCTCCTTCACCTCCTTCACTCTCTCTATCTGTCAGGAATTCATGGCTTACTGACCTCTGTTACCATTCTCACTGTGTATTTGTGTACGTTTCCTTTCTCTCTCTCTCTCTCTGCTATCTGCTCCGTCTTTCTTTATCTCTCTCTCTCACTGTCTCTTGCTCTTTTCCATCTCTCTCTTTCTCTTTCCCTCTTTTTGTACCACAGGCTGTGTAAAGTTCAGCTGTGGGTCGGAGAGAGTGACCTTCAAACCAGGTGGCAGGAGGACGCGTTTTCTGAGTACGCCCTGCTTGGCTCTTTGTGTGTAACGCTTTTTCTTTTGTCTCTTTTCTACAATGTCATGTGATTAGTTCTTGATTCTGCCAAGCCTTCTGATTGGCCGATCATCTCAGACATTGTGTCATGAATCTTAAAAACAACTTGTGCTCATCGCTTAACAGTTATCGCTCATATCCTATAATGCACTAGTGTAACCTATGAGGTCTAGTAATTATTTATAATTCAACTGTGTTCACAATGAACACTTTATCATTTCTAATTCGTTTTATTAGTTTTAAGATTTACCCTCATGTATGCTTTGGTTTAACATAATAACAAAATTTCAAAATTGCTAAAGATAATAATTAACTAAAAATTTAAAAGAGGAATAACATGCTGCATTTGACAGTGTCCCAAAACAATACGGCTTGTAGCTGTTTCCTATTAGTTTAAGCAATTTATACTGAAAGTGGGAAAATGTACATCACTTTCACAACGAGATTTTTTTTTATGGCTAGATGCCATAAACAGCTTCAGTTGTCTAATTGTTGTAATTATAGATAATAATCTAAATGTTCAGTGTCCATACTGATAACACTTCACAATAAGGTTGTAAATCAGGGATAGGCAAATTCGGTCCTGGAGGGCCGGTGTCCTGCACAGTTTAGCTCCAACCCTAATCAAACACACCTGAAGAAGCTAATCAGTGTCTTCAAGATCACTAGAAAGTTACAGGCAGGTGTGTTTGATTAGGGTTGGAGCTAAACTGTGCAGGACACCGGCCCTCCAGGACCGAATTTGCCTATCCCTGCTGTAAATGTTATCATTAATACTAATAAAAAAGGTATCATGAACTAATAATGAACATCATTTATTAATGTAGGTAAATATCAATTTCTACATGTGCTAAAATAATAATTTCAAGTTGTATAAATCAATATTAGTTAATATATTATGAACAAAACATGAATTAACAGTGAAGAGTGGTACATTTATAAATTAACATTAGATTAATAAATTTGGTATAGTAGTTTATTGTTAGTGTTATTTTAGTATTATTTATATACTATTAAAATGCGTATTAATATTTTGAATTAGTTTTTTGGTTTCATTTTAATTTGTTTTAAGTGTATGTATTTGTCATTTTTATTCATTTGTTTATTTTTAATGTTTCATATTTAATTTAGTTATAATAATAAATTTTAATATTGTGAGATATAATTATATTTAATATTTATTTTATATTTCTATTTAATTTTTTTCTTTCATCTTACTACTTCAACTTTAGTTAATTGCTAATTTGTTTGTTTTTTAAGTTTAATATTTTTATATTCATTTAATATTTAAGTTTTATATTTTATTTGAACTTTTTTCAAAATTACAAAAATTTAAGTTTTTTTAATAGTTTTAGTTTATAATAAGATTTTTAAATTGTTAGTTCGTGATACCTACTGTAATGCAAATAATAATGGTACTTTATTGTAAATTGTTAGAGATATAGTGTTATCATATAATGATATGTTACTGTATGGCTCGTGTTTTTGCAGTATTGATTGGCTGTTCCTTTTCTGACACATGCAGTGTGAACCTGCAACTTACTATTCTCATTTTCCTCATATTATTTACGTAATAATTTACGCACATTGTTATAATTCAGTATCTTGAAAAGAGTGAACTGAAAAAAGCTGACACAGTGACTAATATTTCTCCAAACTCAGCAAGTCATTGCATCTGTCGTACAATCTGATGAAATTTTCCTTAGTATTTCTTCTTTCTTTTATTAAAAAAAAAAAGAAAAAAAGATTTCACGTCCCTCGCCGCAGGTACTTTCACACATCCTCTCACATCAGCACAGTCTTCCTTTGCAATCTTAGCTGCGCTCACAATGTAATACACCTGATCACTGGCTTCGGCCACAGACCTGATAGTCAAAACCACACATGAACCTTCCTCCGCTCACCCCACCTTCACTGAGTATGAACATAACAGCCATCAGGGCTTGAATTCAGGTTTTAGACTAGCATGTTCTGTTACACTCCCATAATGCACTGTATTGGTCATGGAGTTACTGTAACACTGATTCTCTCCAATCCCACCGTTCTCTCCATGCTTCAGGGAAGATGGTGAAAAAAGTGTGCCCCTGCAACCAACTCTGTAGTAATTATCTCTGTTTTTTTACATCCTCCCACTCCTCCTTCCCTCTCTTTCCTGTCGTCACCTCTCGCTTCATGTCCTGTGGCCTGTTGAAGCTGGTTTTCCCGCTAAGCTCTCAGACTTGAGCATTTCTTTCCTGTGATGACCCATTCATGTGTTTATAAGTGTGGCATGTCACGTGTGTTTTCACTCTCAAATTAAACTCACACTGCCCTAAATTTGAAACCGAGCCGGAACTCGCTCTCGATAAACGCCTCGCCATGCCACGAAGCCACACTCAGCAGCAGACTGACTAATGCACTCTAAATGGACCCGTCTGAGCACTCATCCCATTACGCCCAAGCCAATTTGAAAACCCAGACTCCCTTCTGCACTCTTCCTTTATCCCCTTAAGACTCATCCTGCTTACTGCACATCGACCTCATCCTGTTTGGATGGAGTTTCTCACCCATTACATGGGTATAATGAGGCCTGGCTGATTTCCCCCTCACTGTGCACAAGGCTTAATCATTATCCAATGCACAAGCCACCGTATTAAGGGAATACAGCTCACATTTTGCACACAGAAAGGTAGGTTTTCACAAAGAGGATTCCGGGATCCTCCAGTATTGAGCAAGTGAATGGAAGTCATCCAGTAAATGCTGAAGTCAAGCTGTGTGTTGAGCCTCCACCTCTCCCTTACCCCTTTTCCACCAGGTGGTGCTGGTGCTTGGCTAGTGAAACTGGCCAAATCTATTTTCAAGTTGTGGATGCATGTGTTTGGTCATAAATACAGTATTATTGTGAAATTTTATTACAATTTAAAATAACTGCTTTGTATTTTAATATATTGTAAAGTGCAATTTATTCCTGTGATACAAAGCTGAATTTTCAGCATCGTTACTCCAGTCTTTAGTGTCACATGATCCATCAGAAATCATTCTGATATGCTAATTTGATGCTTAAGAAACATTTCTTATTATTATCAAAATTGAAAACAGTTTAATATTTTTGTGGAAACCCAGATATTTTTTCAAGATGATTTGATAAATAGAAAGTTCAAAAGAATGTCATTTATTTGAAATACTGTAGAAATGTTTTGTAACATTATAAAAATATTTACTATCTCTTTTTGTGCCAAGTAAAATAAATAAATATTAAGTGTAAATAATCCTCTCTGGACACATTATTTTTAGATTTATAATTAAATGTAAATTAATGTTTAATTAATACAATTTTATTTAAATTCAGTATAATATGCATACACTATATGATGCATACATTCTTTACAATTTAAATTAAATTTTAAAACTTTTTTTACACATTATAATTTTGACTAGGAGATTTTTTTGCATTACGGTACTTAAAATTGAGGAAGAGATTTCTCAGTTTTAATTAAAATAATGCCACAGTGCCAAAAAAAACAAAACGTGTGCTAAAAATAAGATTGCATTTGTTTAAAATAGAAATCTATTAATATATTGATTTAATTATAAATATTTTAATTTATAAACTGACCATGTACTGACCACAAACCATACAGTTGTTTTTAAAAATGTATTCAGTCAGTTTTAAGGACCAGTATAAACCACTTTTCCTTCAGTGGAAATGTATGAAACCAGGCCAAATTAGGTACTGGCTTTGGCGCCAGCACCAACATGGTGGAAAAGGAGTAGCTATCTTTCAAAGCATGGCTTGCTCTGGAATACATCGCCCAGAATTCCTTTTGGTGCTTCAGCCTTGGCGCAATGTGTCGTTTTTTTGTTTTTTGTTGCTGCATTCGGGAGGGGCTGTGTTTGCCATCCTAACAGGTCTTATCTATGTCGCCGGATGGCTGCCTGGATAGTTGGCAAGATATTTGTGCCGTTTGTATTTAACTGTGCAATATTTGATTTAGAAAAATGTGTTTGTTTTTTTTCCCCATCAGCTTTATTTTTGACTTACAATCTATTCTTCAAATGCATCAGCTCTTTGTTCCTCAAAAGATATGTGTAGATAAATGGACCAATCATCTTATATCAGTGCATGTTTAAAGACAATTATCTCTTAGTCATGACAGTGAAGTGTCTTATGAAGGAGCTGAGGCATTTCCACTCATTTTGCTCATTTTTCATCTTGCTTCACATTAACAGCTCAGTACACAGAGCTTTTTTTGTAAAAAAAAAAAAAAAAAAAAAAATTGTTCCACGTAATCCTCACTGCAATGCTTTGTTTTTCATAAAGAGGCTTATTTACCCATGCTTCCTTTTAATATTAATGTGCTGACAAGATTAAGACCATTTTTCGTCCTAGTTTAGCTAATGGTACTAATCAACTATCTAATTACGCCTCTGAATAGTAGCTGTTGAAAGTTTCATGTTGTTAGCCTCCATGAATTTTGAGACATTGCAGTTCAATTTAATCTAATACTGGAGCTCATGGTGAATCCATTTCCATTTCACCACCATTTTGCTCCCTCTTGTGTTGCAATAAAAACAACCATGGCAAGCATGATAATGAAGCCCATGCAGATGCGAAGCACTAGGTTTATTCACCGATGGAAAGCCAGAGATGGTGTTTTAATACTGTCTTCGTGACCTGTTTTGCAGGCTGGAGTCAGAGTGATAAAACTGTCACTTTAGCCTCAGAGCGGATGTCCAGGTGCTCGATAGGGCCTCACTGCCATGACTTTTTTGTATACACATGACATTATATGTACAGTTGTGCTCTCAAGTTTACATACCTTTGTATGATCTGTGATATGTTTTGCATTTATTCAAATTAGAGGGGATTAAAAAAAAAGCTTATATATATATTAGTATTAGTATTATATTATATGTATATATTAGTATTGTCCTGAAGAACAGAGTTTTCAAACCCTTTAGTTCTCAATATATTGCTCTCTGAGTATTTTAAATATCTTGCTTTTACTGACAACAGCTCTTTTTATTTATTTATTTATGTTAACTGATTTAACTAAAGCTTTGTGTATTTCCAGGTTAAAATTTGATTTTGAATGCAGCATTTTAAATATCATACTTTTGATTCTCACATGTTATGTATGTCAAAAAAAATTCAGAATCAGGTCAAACCAGTGCAGAACTAAATACAAAATATTAATGAATTTTAAGAAATCTCTTATTTTTATTATATTAAAATTTTAAAACATTTTGCATATTATATAAGGTGTATGTAATCTAATGTGAGGAGCTGTATATAAAAATATACACACATCAATATAGTCTGTGGGGCTTCAGATTGTATCAGCTGTTTCTGAATGACACGTATTGGACTGACTTCCTTTTTACAATCGTCTTCTCTTTTCCTATCCTTCTCTCCGCTCAGGGACGAGCAGCACCAACACGGTGGCGGGAACCGTTCAGAATCAAAACCAGCCGCCCGTCTCTCAGTCCCAGAGCTGCAAGGGCATGTTCACAGACGAGCTGCACAAATTGGTGGACAACTGGGCCAGGGACGCTATGAACCTATCGCAGGGCAAGAGAGGCTCCAAGCACCAACAACAAGTGGCTCCTCAGGGCCACAGCTACGAAGTAAGACTTTGTCCTTCACAGTTGAAACAGAAAACCTAAATCAGGAGTTCTTGACTCTCAGGCCATTTAAGGTCCACTTTAAAGGGGTCATGAACTGCCTCTGTTTTTTATTTTGTACTGTTCCCTGAGGTCCACTTATAATGTTGTCAAGAATTTTACATCAAAATACGTAATTTAGAAGTAATAGGTTCAGAACGCTCTTTTTGAATTGGTGTGGCGGATTGTAGACTCAGAAGTAAACACCCACTGCTATGATTGGCTAACACTTGTGTATGTCTGACAGTCTGTGTCCTTCACAGATGGACGCTGCAGCGATTTAGGTTAAAACCGCATAAATACTGATCAAACGATCTGTTTAACAGACAAAGCAATAGTGATCACGAAATAAAAACAGTTACTCACACTTGTGTGTTGCGACATTACTGTCAGATCCAATATAGTCGGCACAGCATCGTTTTTTTAGTTTCAATCTTTCTGAAAATCCTGCGTTGAATCGTACCTTGTTTGTAAACGAATCTGCGGTAAAATGAAGTGAACAAAGGACCAAGTTCTTACTGACGTCGTCTGGATCTTCATTAAAAATAAAGTTCATCCACTCTTTCCTAGAGTTGGGATCAGAAGGAAGACAATGATTAAGATACATGAAGTACAATGAAATTAGGTAGCAATCCTTGGTGTTATTTACACATAACATCAAAAGAAACTGGAACATTATTAATTTAAAGACTTGTTTTTTCCACAACTTTTAAATTTTTTTCCACAACGGTTTTCAATTCCAGTCCTCACGCCCCCTGCTGTGCACATTTTGTATGTATCTCTTATCACTTCAGATGTTTATTCTATTTGACCGTAATTGACCTGCGAAGGGGACATCACAGGATATTCCGCCATGATTCCAGTACGAAGCGAGCATATATTTCCATTTAAAGGGCATTAAAGTGTGCAAGAAGTGAATTAAATTGTATTTATTTCCTGAAGTATATGTAACCCTGGACCACAAAATCAGTCCTAAGTCGCTGGGGTTTATTTATAGCAATAGCCAAAACTACATTGTATGGGTCAAAATTATTGATTTTTCTTTTATGCCAAAAATCATTAGGACATTAAGTAAAGATCATGTTCCATGAAGATATTTTGTAAATTTCCTACCATAAATATATCAAAACTTAATTTTTGAATAGTAATATGCATTGCTAAGAACTTCATTTGGACAAATTTAAAGGTGATTTTCTCAGTATTTTAATTTTTTTGCACCCTCAGATTCCAGATTTTCAAATAGTTGTATCTCGGCCAAATATTGTCCTATCCTAACAAACCATACATCAATGGAAAGCTTATTTATTCAGCTTTCAGATTATGTATAAATCTCAATTTCAAAAAATTGACCCTTATGACTGGTTTTGTGGTCCGGGGTCACATATTGTGTTACACTTCACACTTCTCTAGTAATTTCGTCTGTGTGTGGCGTAGCGCAAATCCGTGAATGTTCTGAAGTGAAGTAAACTTCATCGGATTTCCCCTGCTCAGCAAGTAGGGAGCAATGACCGCTGTGTAGGGACCATGTCAATTGGAACACAGTTCATGCATGGAGCTCTCTTCTAACGAGCTGGTTATCTGAATCAGGTGAGTTAAATGGAAAGACTATAGAGTACCCAAGACGTGTCACTCGTATAGTTTTGAATGGGGAAATGGTTTGGTGGGCACGAGGACTGGAATTGATAACTGTGGTAGTAGAGTGACATCTTATATGTAAAAAGATCAAGGGAATTGTGGTTTCTCAGTTCATGACCCCTTTAATGCAGAGTTTAGCTCCAACCCTAATCAAACAGAGCTCTACAGAAAATTGTTGAGAATTCCTGCTCTAAATAAATGTTTTTTCATTCTCAGATGGTTCCTCCCACCAATATGGGCCGTAAGTACTCGGCTCCGGGCCAGCTGTGCCCAAGCATCGCTTCAACTCTGAGCGGCCACCCGCCCATGCCCAACACTCCCGCTACCTCTCTGGGGGCCCGGAAGGGCTCCTTGTGTCCCACGCCGCAGTATGGCTACCCCTCCGCACCTTACAGCGCCCAGTGGGCTGGTTCGGCCGCACACACCCAGGCCGGTCTGCTGGCCACCTCGCAACCCCTGGGACAGTATCCCCAGGTTCCGACCCCTTTACAGACCTTCCACATCAGCACTTTGCAGAAGTCAGTCAGCCACCCAGGTGGGCCCAACCTGAAGACCACGTAGGGCAGTGCCTAGCCGCGCCAGGCCTAAATAACTCTCGAGTTGGGGGAAGGAAGGCGGGGTGGATTGGGCAAGCGTTTGAGTGCATTGCAGAGATTCTATCACGAGAGTTGATGGTTAAGAAAAAAGATGCCAGAATCTGCATGCATGCTCACAGATACGCCACAGGGATGATGCACAACGGAATAAGAGAAGATGAAAATAAAACAACGGACACTTGTGTGCAATGTTACGTGGCCAAAGAAGGTGTGACCATTTTTATTGTTACGGTGTGTAATGATGGCATCCTTCACCACCCAGCCACAAACATTTGTCAAGGGGTTCGACTAGAGGTTTGCTGACCTAAAATGGAATGAATGCTACCGGCATCCATCCGTATATCCTCCTGATTAATTCATACATCAAGCATGTCTACAAACGGAGGTCGGGTGGGTGACGGTGAGCAGCGAAGAGACGAACCTAGTGTCCTTGTTCCCCTCTTGCCCTAAACCCTCTGCTGCAATGCCATGGAATAATGCAATAATTACAATGGTAGAAAAAAGCCCATTTTAAAACACAGGAAGTGGCCTTCATTAGATAAAATGAGAAGATCCATGTACAGATTTCCTTTGTTTTTAAATTGGGTTCTGAGGGTTTGATTTCATTCATTTGGTTGGTTGGTTGGTTGGCTGGTTGGTTGGTTTTTCTTCCCTATGCCCTTCAAGCCGGCCTTGTGTAGCAGAATGTTAGGGACAGTACTTTTTTGTTTTGTTTTTTGTCACGTTCAGAGGCCTTTCAGCTGCCCCCCCCCCAAGCTCCTCCAAGCTCCTCCATGCATCCCAGCATGCACATTGACACTCTTACCGTCCTCTTCTGGTTTTCTCATCGGGCACACCACAAGGTGACTTGTAAAATCAGTTAGATTGGGGTTTGGATATGAGATTGGTCACCTTGGAGGCCTGTGAAGCTATAAATCTCTGGCTAATTATCAGCTTTTTCTAATCATGGCAGCATTAGGGGCCTCTTCCGATAGTTTGATCGAGACATTCAAATAAGAAGTCGAGTTCTGTATGGACCTGTATTTACTCATCAGTTTTTGATGTTGAAACACTGTGATTATTATAAATGTTGTTGGACAACATTAGTTAAAAGAAAAGTAGACAAAAAAAAAAAACATGAAATTTTGGAGGGTTTTGGATATTGGCGTTCATGAGATGTAAGGCTAGCTATTTCATTATTCACATCTTATTGGAGACACTTTAACCCTTTTTCCCCCTTTGTACTTTCTTTATATTATTAGATAAATGTGAATGTAAAATGGATTCAATTAACATACTTGAAGAAACAAATCTTTCCCTCTTTCCCTACGCCCAGTGAGCTTTCTGAAGATTCTAGTGCCTTGCGTTATTTTTGTTACTTTTTTTGCTTCGGGATTTGATATATATAAGGCAGCGGAGAGTCTCCGGTTGGAGTGCTGGACTTCACAGAGGGTGAATATTAATATATTGCAGGAACAAGGTGTTGTTTTGGATCCCGTTTTGAATTGGCTACGACTGAAACCATTTGATGGCGCAGTCCTAGCCGCAAAAAGCTTCATATATAAGGTGCACAAACACACAATCCAGCCATTTTATCACATTGAAAGGCTGTGAAAGTGCTTGAGGATTGAGTTTTAGATACTTTGATCAATCTACCTTAGTATGCAAGTGTAAGTGTGCCTATCATCAGCGCATAGACGAGTCATTTAAACTGCTTTCGACAACCACGGTGTCTTTGTTTTCCAGATGGACTCTTAAACGGTGTGAACGGTTCTTGTGAAGGTGAGGAATCGGCTCAGATAGAAACGCAGGATGAGGAAAGTTAGTACGCATGGGACAGTATGTTGTAAGTACTTCAAAACCACCAATAGCTTAGATGTTTTTCCAGCACTGCTTAATCGGTTTTGACGCCATCCAGTGTCAAACCCTCTCCGGTGTGCGTAGAGAGACACTTTTGACTCATTTAGCAACAGATGTGACAGTAAGTCGAGAAAAGGACCAGAAAGGTGGGAAAAGACAGTCAGCAACCCTCACCGACACAAGAACGCCACAGTCTGCCAAAACAGCACTGTTGTCGCTGGTTTCTCATCAGTCCGCTTCTTTTTAACTCTCACTGCCCGTGTAAGTTCTCACATCACCGTACTGACAACGGCCTTCGGTTTTATGGCAGATCAGTAGCTTCTTTTGGGGAGATCTCACACACTCTCTCTCTTTTTGTAGCAGTCAGTCAAATCACTCTTGTAAATGCTTTGGTTTATTCAAAATA
>JAFVLL020037545.1:0-13088 GCA_021397915.2 Tor tambroides | reverse complement strand
TTAAATTTTTTTTTTTTTTTTTTTTTTTTTTTTTTTTAACGTTTCTTCTTGTTTTAATCTGTAGCACTTTGGGATTCTGTGTGAATATAAAGTGCGTTACAAATAAAATTTATTATTATTATTATTATTATTATTAATCTGTTGATCTGGTGGTTATGCAAAACGGCCCCCTTTTTACCCCGTTTATTTGCCCGTGGCGAGCAGCTATGCCGTGTGTTTGCGATTCACATGCTGGAGTATGCGGCACGGGCCATGTGCTGAGCTGGCCTCCGAAAACCCCGCACACAAGAACCTCCTTTTGCTGTTTTTTTTTTCCTCCGTCCACTCCCTCACGAGTCACCTTCGGCCAGAAGGCTCAAATTGTGCAACCGCATTTTTTAAAAAACATTTCAAGAAGCTGTGCCAGTTTCCAGCCTCACCCCACCCCAAAAACAATATATTTTGTTTAGTTATTCTCTGCATGCATTACTTTTCTCGGCTGGTACACAAACAAATGATTGTGGCTTTCAGCTGTGTGTCGACTGCTTCGTCAACACATTCAATAGAATGAGCTGATTGTTCCACACTTTCCATATACAGTTGAAGCCCAACAGCAGCTTGTTCTCAAAACAAAGATCTTTCTTCAACTTCAGACACTACTATGTCTCAGGCTTCTTATTTTTATTAGAACAAATTTAAACTAATTTTTGTTATATAAATATAATATTACAACTAACTTGGAACTTTTTACCCTGTGGTCATTTGTATTTGCTACACTTCAGATGCCCTCTTTGCAAAGATTGTTATTGTTTTACAGTTTTCACTTTGAAACTTACAATAGGCATGAAACGAAAATTATATTTTCCAAATGCATATTATTGATTATATTGTGAACGATTCACATGTTTAATTAAGTTTATGTATGCATGCATTTATTTATTTATTTATTGAACCTTGTAAAAATGTCATAATTGGATCTTCCAGTGGAGCAGCAGACTATTCTCTAGAGACGTATGCCAGATTTCTCCAATCATTTAGTCCTGTCCTTTTCATACCGTTGACCACAAGCTCACATTCAGATCTGCCTCCATCCAGTAAATAACTAATAAAATGAACAATCAATCCACTTTTTTGGTAATGTGTTTCACTCACATGTGACATTATGTAAGAAAGATCTGTTGCTGCTTCAGTTTCATCACTATTTTAAAATATGAAGATCCTTCGTATGAATATATGATGTGAACATACAAATTTTTACAGTAATCTAAAAAGTGTAATAATCATGAATCATTTTGAAATTTATTGTGTGAAAATTATTACTATCAAATTCAATTCTGTCCGTAGTACTCCTTCTACCAATGTAATATGAAATATGATTTAAAAAAAAAAAAGTAATTTCAGGTCAAACTATCGTTGCATATAGTTTATGCAAAAATATGATTTACGTTTATGTAAGTTACAGAAAAGGGAAGAAGTCAGCTAATAAACATCCTTTTGATATGTGGTGGATGTGAGACTGGAGGGAATTTTTTTTACTTTCAGAAAAAAATGACAATTCTTTTGTGAAACGTATGTTAGACATTTAGGAGACAAACTACTGATAATCTCAGAAAATAGAAACTTAATCTACTGGAATCATTCTCCTGCTTTTGTTTGCTATCTAGTAAAGGTTAACACTAATTTTAAACTGTAGTTTTGTTAAACTGTCCTATTTCGGGACTTTAATTGCTACATTGACATTGAAGCGCAGTGGACATGGTCTTCAATACACACTGGAAAGGTTGGAGCTGCACTTGTATGGTGAGATTTGTACGTTTACATTGAAGCAGTAATGTATAGAATTTACAAACTGTCTCTCCCACATGGTGTCTAGAGACATGAGGAAAGCATACATCTTTCTGCGGCAGACAAAAATGCATTTGCGTCTGACGGGTACGTTGTTGTCTTAACTGTCATCAGGGTGTGAGTGTGTCAGATATGTGAGATGCAGAGAACATGACTGCTCAAGAGGGCAGATGCAGTTGACCTCTGAGATGTCTGTTAATGTACTGCTTGCTTTTTTTTTATAGATTGGAGTTAATGTACCAATCCCCGTTCCACTGCCCATGTTTTCATTCACTGGTTCCAGAGCCTCCTTCAGGGGTGACACCAATTTCTATGGAAAGCAAGTGAGTATTTGCCACTGGATTTCAGGATACTTTGCTGTGTGGAATAGGTTTATATTAGACACTGATACACAATAGTCATTTAACACTTTCCCCTCCAGCTTTTTTTTTTAAAAAAGGTTGCCAGTCACAGTCAGCATTTTTGATCATTTTAACAAAATTTTCCTTGCCCCCAGAATATTTTGTTGTATGAATATCTGAACATGCAATAGGTCAAAAGAAAGAACAGAGCCTTAAATGTTGGTAAGTTTAAAAAAAAAGAAACATTTTGAACAAAAGGATGAGAAAATTGCATTTTTGTCAAAGACTATGTCTGGATTGGATTCAGAATGATTTCATTTAAAGGGGACCTATTTACAAGATGTAAAATAAGTCTCTGATGTCCCCAGAGCGTATATGTGAATTTTTAGCTCAATATACCCCACAGATAAATTCTTACAGCTTGTTAAAATTGCCACTTTTAGGGTATGAGCCAAAACGCGTTGTTTTGAGCATGTTGCTCCCGGAGAAGAGGGCGGAGCTTCAAGAGCTCAAGCTCCGCATTAGCAGTGCTAGCCTTTGCAAATAAACATTCCACTATTAATACGAGCCTGTTATCTTTACAGAAAACTACTCTATTTCAAAGTCAGTCATCTGATTATACTGTGCATAATAAATTTGCGTTTATGAATTACACAGACGGGGAGCACGGCGGGATAAAAATAACAACATAGCTGGTCTCATGCTATCACAAACTTTATAAGTCCCACTTCTGATTATGAGCTCGACAGCTTCAAGCGATCGACTCACATTGCTTTCATACGCAACTTTTAACTAACGTTACCACATTCCTATTCACGATCATTCTGGCAGCACTTGAAGGCAGCATCAGTGAAAACACACAAGAGACAATGATAGCTTTAGCAATTAGCCTTACAGAGTGCCAAGAAGCTCTTTCAGAAAGGCAATTTGGAAAACAAACGCATGATACTTACTTTGTCTGGAGCTGACGATCGTGCACGAAGCATTGGTATTAATTCCTAAACATATTGGGGACGTTACCGATTTTTTTCCGGGATATTTCCTTCGAAAATGAAATTTAACCACAGTGTCCTCGGCTCAGATGGGGGGAGATTATGGCGACTCCTGTGTTCATTAGTGCATCCCAAAACACAACACTTGTAAAGCCCCTTTGTTGCTGACATTGTATATAATTCCAGTAATGGTGGACCGCAGCTTCTCACTCAGGGCTGTGTTTATGCTAATAGGGCAGAGAGCGTCACAAATGGGCGGGACTTTTTCCCCCTCAGTGACATGCACAGAGGGAGAATCTGAAACAGCTCGTTTGGAGAGACTGTTTATGATTTATTGGTTTTATTAAAAAATTAGTGGGTGGATTTTTAACATTATAGGCTGGTTGTTTTCACACATTGCAGCCGCACAACTGTGTTCAAACAGCTTATAAAAGTGATTTTTGCATAATAGGTCCCCTTTAACCTTTATTTAACCTTTAACGATGATCAACACATAAATAGAGTTAAGGTAACTAGGCAGTTTTGATTTGAATGCTGTTTGATTTAATGTTTGTCTCATAATGCGTTGTCTCATGAATAATGTAAAAATCCATCAGTGGCGGAGAAAGAGTTAATAATTTGGACATTGAAAATTAGGGCTACAAGGGGACTAAGTAAAAAAAACAAATAATGAAATTTTTAAACAATTAATTTTGTTAGCAGTTAGTTAGTGACAACACTTTAGATGAGCAAAAACAATTGGTAACACTTTATTTTAAGGTGTCCTTGTTACACATTACATGTACTTAGTATTATAATAACAATAAATTATGCATAATTACATGCAAGTAACCCTAAGCCAAAACTTAATCCTAAACCTAACCATATAGTATAGTAGTTAATTAATATTACTCAGTACTTAAATGTATAATTACACTGTAACAAGGACACCTTAAAATAAAGTGTAACCAAACAATTTTCCAAATTCCTTCTTTGGAAGGAATTTGTTTGAAACATTGCAGAAGAAAGTCAGATTCATTGTAGATTTAGGCTTTAAATTTAACCATATTTAACCAGATGTTTCTAAATGCTTAGAAAAGTAGAATGCTTGGCAAGAATACAGTTTTTTTTTTTAAATAATTAATTTGAAAATATGCATTGAAAGAAATTGAAAATGGAAAAAAAAAAAATGGACATAAAAAAAATGGAGAATAATTGGCCACGTCATATCTTCCCCAAATGAACCAGCTGAAGTTTAAAATCAGGTCACAGTCATGGTCCATTTGGTTTGCCATTTGAATGTTTTGTCTGCCATTTGAGTTTGGCTGTAAAATTTGTTTTGGTATAAAATTTCGTCAGCTGTAGTTTGTCATAAAGCAATGACTGGCATGTTTTGACGCAAGTGGTTTATTGTTCCCGCCAGCTTAAGTTTGCCAGCCACCTGCCATTTCTCATGTGATGTCATTGTCATTTTGAGAGGATATTAAATAGAAGATGACTAATCTTGAGTCATTGTTTAGTCTTAAGTATTTTGCTATTCTTTCCATCACAGGGCATTCAGTTCTACACGCAGATCAAAACTGTTACCTCGCAGTGGAAGGCAGAAGATGCTACACTGAAGTCCCCCGCTGTTACCATGCCAACAATGGGACGTTAAGTATTATTCACTTGGATAAATTTCTCCCTGGCCCCCAAAATCTTCAACACTGCTTTTAACTACTGTACAGATGGATATTTTCAAACATACTGTCATATGTAGTTAAATAATTCCAAAAATGTGAAATTTTTTTCTTCCACTGTTCAATAAGCTGCAAAAAAATTAACAAATGTAGCATGAATTGCTTTAGACCACTGCATGAAACATTTGTCAAATGGTTTGCCATTCTTACCCCGATATAGTTTCTGTTGCAGAAGATAATGACTCCACATTCAACACTAAATTTACTTTGGGTGTTGACAAGCTGTATTAAGTCTGCAAAAAAAGGTTGAGTGCTATAACTTCTAATATCTATAGCTAGCTGCCTCTTCTGAACTGTTCAACTAGCATAATGTCTTGTTAAATATGAATGTCTATATAAATATGCAACATTTGTGAACTGTTGTTGAATAGAAGACTGTTTTGGGCTGTTTGCCTCAATAAACAAGACAATGAATTTGTTTTTCTTAATGTTATCTATTTTAGTATACATCTACACAACAACGATGTGCTAAAAACGGAAAAGTTTTCCATTTGTGTTTTTCACGTACAGACGACAATATTGTCGAAATGATCCGCGAAAAAACTTAAAGGGATACTCCACCCCATAATGAAAATTTTGTCATTAATCACTAACCCCCATGTCGTTCCAAACCCGTTAAAGCTTCGTTTGTCTTCGGAACACAATTTAAGATATTTTGGATGAAAACCAGGAGGTTTGTGACTGTCCCATTGACTGCATAGTAAATTAAACTGTCTGTCAAGGTCCAGAAAAGTATGAAAGACATCGTCAGAATAGTCCATCTGCCATTAGTGGTTCAACCGTAACGTCATGAAGCGACGAGAATACTTTTTGTACGGAAAGAAAACAAAAATAACGACTTTATTCAACAAATTCGGCACCGTAGCGCCATTTTGGAGAGTATCGCTGCATGCAAATAGCGTACGCTCTTCTGTGTCAGTCGCAACACAAGGATACGTCTTCTACGTGTATTTACGCTTTGATTTGAACGGAAACAGCGCATCTGTGTGTCGCGGCTGATACTCGATACTCTCCAAAATGGCGCTACGCTGACGTGGAGGAGACACTGAGGAGAAGAATTGTTGAATAAAGTCGTTATTTTTGTTTTCTTTCCGTACAAAAAGTATTCTCGTCGCTTCATAACGTTACAGTTGAACCAGTGATGGCAGATGGACTATTCTGACGATGTCTTTCATATTTTTCTGTACCTTGACAGACAGTGTAATTTACTGGGCAGTCAATGGGACAGTCACAAGCCTCCTGGTTTTCATCCAAAATATCTTAAATTGTGTTCCGAAGACAAACGAAGCTTATACGGGTTTGGAACAACATGGGGGTAAGTGATTAATGACAAAATTTTCATTATGGGGTGGAGTATCCCTTTAAAACGCTGTAGTATGCCAGGCCAGTAGTTTGTGATGTCACTTTGTAAAGAAACACTGCGCGAACACGTAATACGTATGCGGATGATGTCAACGTTTTCACATATTTGCGTTTTGTAGTTTACATAGGGGCAATAATGATATGATTTTCAAAAACGTATACTTTATAACCTGTTTTCAATATTTAAAATACCATTGTTATGTAAATTAACGGCCAAAATGAATAAAACGTTTTCCATTTTTAGTTAAAAACGGTGTTGTGTAAACGTTCCCTTAGTAGCACCTGCTGAGGTAAGTATCACTATTTTGCTTACATATCCCTAACTTATTCTGCACCATGCAACTATTATATATTTAAGTATGTTTACTGGCTCCACTGAATCACAACCTGTATGTGTGCTAAATAATAGATAATAGTTTATATTTTCTATCAAGAGTTCAAAATAAGGAATAACGTTTCGAAACACGCTGTACACGATAGACTGGGCCATCTGACCAATCAGAGCAGAGTAGGCTCACGGAAAGGAGGGCTTTAGAGAGATTGAATCTTAGAACTGCTTCGAACGAATCGTTTGTGAATCGTTAGAAAGTGAGGTGATATTAAATGCATATTTTGAGAAAACAAAAGTGGATTTTGACCTTGCATGTAAACTTATCCTAGGAGACTCCCAAAACAATATTGGGAACCTTAAAAGGGGCATAATGGGGGCACTCTAAGTGATTAAAACTAGAAATAGGCGATCTGCAGATCTAGTGGGCCAATTAAGTTGGTTGACGGGTCGTGATTCTTGGGTTATAAAGATCTTATGATGTGATTCCTTAACAATCTTGTTTGGGAGACAGCACTCTGTAGTATGCCATTAATTATGGTGAACCAGTATAGAGAAGATGCAAAGCTGAGATAAATTACTCTGGATCTTCATCTTACAACTTGACTGCTCTGTCTGCTAAACAACCAACCTCAGATGGAGTAAATCTTGGAGATGCTTTGTAATTTGCATGGCGTCCTCTGGCATGCTAGTGTCTAACCCTGGATGGCTGGCACCCTTGGAAAAAGCTGACAAAGCCAAGAGATGGGTTTCGTATGTGGGCGAAGAAAAATGCAGAGACAACATAAAACGGTTTTAACTGTGGGGAGGATATACATTACCTGTTACCATTTAACTTTCCTTAAGCTATTCCACTGGATACTAAAAGTATGTACATTTCAAACTCTTGAACACAATATCCTACATTATTTAAAACTTAATAACTTAAGCATCAGTGACATTTTTAATGACCAAAGTCTATGTTGTAATTTTCCAGACTTTCTATGAAATACACAAAATAAAAGTCATAGGGCCCAGTATTAATTTAGAATTTGCTGACTTGCATTATATGGACAAAATAATTTGACATTATTTAAAATATCTGTAAGTCAGTCATACGGATTTGAAATGACATGAGGGTGAGTAAATAATGACAGCTTTAGGTGAATTATTGCTTTGTGAGAAAAACTAAGACTAGGTATAGAAGGATACCGCAGGGGTGTGACATACTGTAATCTGTAAATTATGTCTCTTCACACTCAACCCACAGGATTTACATGGATAAAACAAACCCAGAAGTTCTTCCACCTAGAAAAGTAGTTCCATCTTAAGCTTCATTATCAAACAATTTATAAACATGCTTTAAAAAAAAACATTTCTGCTTCTAAACGCTTTGGCCTACTGACCTGCTTCCACTGCTGCAAAGTACTGTATGACAATAAATGTGTTTTCCATTCATTTTCACAAACTGAAGGATGAGGCAAAACTCTTCAGTAATCAACCGCATGCCACAAATGCTAGCCACTGAATAACCAAGAGTATTCCTTGAGTGTCTGCAACTCAAAGGCAGCGTGATCTAATTAGGCTGTTCTGCTTTCTCTAGATAATCTACAAATAATTTGAACGTACAAAGAGTGCATGCAAAGCTAAGTGGCATGTTCAAACGCTGCATGCAGATGTTTCTTGCGGTGGGTATGTCAAGGCCAGTGCAGCCCTATTTTTACCCTCAACTCCTGGTTTCGACTAACTCTTCTGCCTCTATTCAGCTAAATGGACTGTCAAAGTCCACTTTGCTTCATGTCACCCTTACATTTACCCTTAAAAGAGAAGGTTACTTAAAGAGAACTCAGTAATAACTGGGTACAGCAGAACATTAACTCCCTGGTCTTTGTATCATTTTGCTTCCATTGTTATCATCTATTTTTTTTTCTGAGTCTGTATACAAACTGTCTCTGCCTTCTTCGCCATGTTGACCATTATTTAAATCTACGGAGTTTCAGACATGACATGCCAGGAAAAAAAATGTATTATCCAAAATAACAATTCGTTCCCATGACTTACTAATATGTCAGCACGATTTACTAATTCGTCTCTTTGTTTTAAGTAAATCATGAGTATGATTTAGTAATTCGTTACCTTGTTTTAAGCACATAGTGTGCGCAATTTACTAATTTATCACGTTTTATGTTCTGTTCATTGAATGATTTGTGAATAGCCTATTGCGCCCTCTTTGTGAACAGGCAATCATGTCATACTTTATTCATAACAGCAGCAATAGAGGTCATTTCTGACTATGCAAAAAGTACAATGGGTTTATGAAATTGCGAACAGGAATTAGTAAAACACTCACGATTTTACGAAAATGAGGTAATATATTAGTAAATTGTGTGCATGTTTTACATAAATTGAGGCGAAGAATTAGTAAGTTGTGGGAACAAATTGTTTATTCATAGACAAGTTATAAATATATTTTTTCCCACATCATGTTCGGGGCTCTGTATAAATCCTCCAGTAAAAGAGTTGCGCCATAACTGTGGCTACATCTTACTACATCTGTGGTTACATCTTACATCTACAACTCATAGCATGCAAAAAACAGTATTTGTGAACAGTAGTATATCCAAATTCACAATATTCATAAAACAGTGTGCATAAAGTACCCGTATGACCTACTATATCCAGCGAGATTAAGTGCACATACAGTAGGCAATTTATTACTATCCCATAAGTCCACAGGAGAGGATTTGTGAATGGCATTGGATCGAAGCAACTGATGCTGGTACAGTAGGGTCACATGACAGTGACAACATGACTAGATTATGCAAAGTAATCCCTTATTCAAAAAAAAAGTACTTACTTGGAGAGTACGCCATTTCAGACAGAGCAATTGTAAATCACTATGACACACATCCTTCGTTCACACATTCTAGCAATATACTGTACTATTACTAAGGTCTGTGGACGGGATTGACTTCTCTAGTATTCTTGCATTCCAGTTTGTATTCACACAGAAGAATTTCCAGCAATTCGCACAAAAAATTCCGTGAACAAATCCCTGAATGCTGTCATGTCATTTTCCCACCTTTACATAATAGGAAAATGCTCACAGCTGGTAAAAGATTTGGACTAGGAATGTTGTCAGTGGTTCTGAAAAATAGTGATGGGTAACAAACTGAAATGTAAGAAGAGAAAAGATGGACATGACTATATTTAAAACTAATCTTAAGCAAGCTGTTTGTGAATAAAATTTCACCCTGTAAAAAAGATTTTCCACCAGGCTGCAGACTGCTCAGACATTTGAGATGAGGTGCAATGACCGCCAGTAAATTTTTGAAGAACAGCTACAAGTACAACCTCCTATTCCTATAGTGACAAAAAAGTGTCTACATTTATGGCCAGTAATCTCTGGAACTCCAGGGCACCAAGTTTTGCTATGCATTTGCCAGGGTGTTTTAAGGCAGAGGTGTCTGATCCTACTCCTGGAGGGCCACCTTACAGTGGTTTAGCTCTAGCTCTAATTAAACACACCTGAACCATCAGAAAGCGGTTCTCCAGGAGCAGGACTGGACAACCTTGTTCTAAGGTTTTTCCATCACCATGTCTATAGTATTCTTGTCTCTTGATATGGCTCAGTGTAAAGGCTCATCAAACCAAGAATAACTATAAAGATACCTATATTAGCGTCCACACCAGTGGACAATATCGTCTGTTTATTCTAAATGCACGCTCTTCTGTTGCTTTAAATTCTCAATTCGTTATAGCAAGATTGATTCTGATTGGGTATCAATGTTTTTATCATTCATCAGCTGGAAAAAAATTTCTGAAAGTGATTCCAACAATATAGTTTCTCTGTGCCTTTATCGTTACAGCTGTTCTATTCTTTAATATTGAAAACTGTATCTTTATCGTTATCTTCATAGTTATCGTCCTTGGTTTGAACAGGCCTTAAAGGGATAGATCACCCAAAAATGAAAATTCTGTCATTAATTACTCACCCTCATGTTGTTCCAAACCCGTAAGACCTTCGTTCATCTTTGGAACACAAATTAAGATATTTTTGATGAAATCCAAGAGCTTTCTGACCCTCCATAGACAGCAATGTAACTGAAATGTTCCCAGGCCCAGAAACGTAGTAAGGACATTGTTAAAATAGTCCATGTGACATCAGTCATTCAACCGTCATTTTACAAAGTTATGAGAATACTGTTTATGTGCCAAGAAAACAAAAATAATGACTTTATTCAACTTTCAACTTTCCCGCTCTTTTAAACCACCCACCAGGCATAGTTCTGATCATTTAGAAACATAATGCACAACACTCTGCAACCTTAAAGGTGCAGTATGTAATATTAATAGCTAGCAGTTGAAATTGCAGTCCATTTTTCACCAACTGGCAACCCAGGGTATCGAAGTACTATTGGGTGAATTGGCAGTGGGTGGAGTCACACAGACCAAAACAAAAACAGACATTCCAACGCAGAACACACACATTTCAAAGCAGAATAACTGGCTGTTGCATTGTTTTTTTAGAAACAAGTATGTCAACTTAGCTTCCTAAATATCTGCAAACATATTATGGTATTTTTATGCTTTAGTACAGTTAAAACATTACATACAGCACCTTTAAACATTTGCAGTCGTAATAGTGATGTTTGCTTTAGCAAGCGAACAATATTACATAACACTGGACGCATGTAAGCTGGATTTCTAGGCTCTCGTAAGTTCTGGGAACAAGATTATATTATCTTTGGTTTGTATGTAAGAGTATTCATATCTCAAATCGAAGAGTGTGTTTGGTACCAGTGTGTCCACAATTATGGTCTCCCACATTTGCATTTCCCAGCAATGGTCCAAGGGCAACAAAGGGATTAGAGAACTGCCGGTTTGGAAAGCAAGAGCTTCGGAAAGAGCGCCAAGCTTCAGGCCACAGAGACAGGAGACTGCCTCCTACTGTGGAGGTGAAGGGAAAAAACTACCACAAGCAAAACAAATACACACGACAGTGCAAATAAATACCTTGGGAGAGAATACCATACCTGCTGTGCCCAGCAGAAATCAGGACATCCCGGAATAAAACAAATTTACCATAGTATTACTTTATAGTAGGTTTGTTGTAGCTTCAGCAGGTTTATTTTTTTGTGCCAAGATGCCTTCCTATTATGTAGTAGAGTTTTTAAAATGGACATTTTGTCATTCCAATTTACCTTTTTGTGACATCAGGAAGGTGCCTGGTCAAATAAACTACATATTAGAAAAAGAGAGGAATGTGGTTTGGAGTTAAAGCTTGTACACCAAGCTCATGGAAAGACTATCTGTTATAGGGCACAGCTTGTGCTTCTAGGCAGTGTCTGTTCTTATTTTGATTAATGGAAACTTAAATATTTGCTAAAGTTTCTTCAGTGTTCATTTCAGCATATGCTGCCTTGATCTCCCATAATTCTGTGTGATTGATTCTTCCAATCTTTGCAACACAAACAAAACCAGGGTGCCCTTAACATTAATGTACAAGTAAAGTTTTTTACTTTTCTTAAGTGAATCTGAGTGAAACAGAAAATTCAATGAGGTAATAAATGTAGGGTGGCAAAGGCAAATTAAATTTGATAAACGGCTCTATGATTCCATCCAATGCCAATTTAATTGGGAGAAAAAAAAAATATTGTGAAAAAAAGTTGTGATGTATTGTCAAGTATGGTGACCCATACTTGAAATTGGTGCTCTGCATTTAACCCATCCAAGTGCATGCACACAGTAGTGAGTAGTGAACAAATGCACACACACACACACTGTGAATGCACACCCAGAGCAGCGGGCAGCCATTGCTCCAGCACCCAATTAGGGATTTGGTGTCTTGCTTAAGGACACCTCAGTCATGGTATCAAAGGTGGAGAGAGTGTTGTTTATTCACAATACCCACCTTCAATTCCTGCCGGTGCGGGAATCAAACCGGCAACCTTCAGGTTATAAGCCCGACTCGCTAAGCCATTAGGCCACGACTGCCCCGAATGCCAAAAGCATTTTGTGAATAAAGTGGCATTTTTATCCTTTGTGTTCAAGGGAACAAAACATAACTTCTGGAGAGACCAAGGGAAAACAGAAATTATATATATATATATATATATATACACACACACAGGTGCATCTCAAAAAAATTAGAACATCGTGAAAATGTAAATTTTTTCTTGTAACATTTCAAAAAGTGAAATTTTCGTATATTCTAGATTCATTACATGTAAAGTAAAACATTTCAAAGGTTTTTTGTTTTAATTTTGATGATTAGAGCTTACAGCTCATGAAAGTCAAAATTCCAGTATCTCAGAATATTAGCATATTTACATTTGAGGTTCATTAAATGACCATCCCTACAGTATAAATTCCGGGTATCTCTTGTTCTTTGAAACCACAATAATGGGGAAGACTGCTGACTTGGCAATGGTCCAGAAGACAATCATCGACACCCTCCACAAAGAGGGTAAGTCACAGAAGGTCATTACTGAAAGGAGTGGCTGTTCACAGAGTGCTGTATCAAAGCATATTAAATGCAAAG
>JAFVLL020037544.1:0-79462 GCA_021397915.2 Tor tambroides | reverse complement strand
GTCAGCAAACCACTTGGAAGTGGTTTTGGCACTATGGGCAGGTGCTAAAGTCCTGCTGGAAAAGGAAATCAGCATCTCCATAAAGCTTGTCAGCAAATGAAAGCATAAAGTGCTCCAAAATCTCCTGGCAGACGGCTGCATTGACTTTGGACTTGATAAAAAACAATGGAGCAACACCAGCAGATGTCACGGCACCCCAAATCACCACTGACTTCGGAAACTTCACACTGGACTTCAAGCAGCTTGGATTCCGTGTCTCTCCAGTCTTCCTCCAGACTCCAGACCTTGATTTCCAAATGAATTGCAAAATTTACTTTTATCTGAAAAGAGGACTTTGGACCACTGAGTAACAGTCCAGTTCTTTTTCTCCTTAGCAAGATGCTTTTGATGTTGTTTCTGTTTCAGAAGTGACTTGGTAGCCCTTTTCCTGAAGACGTCTTGATGCACTGACTCCAGCTTCAGTCCACTCCTTGTGAAGCTCTCCCAAGTGTTTAAATCGGCTTTTCTTAAAAGTATTCTCAAGCTTCCGGTCATCCCTGTTGCTTGTGCACCTTTTCCTACCAATTTCTTCCTTCCAGTCAACTTTGCATTTAATATGCTTTGATACAGCACTCTGTGAACAGCCACCACTTTCAGTAATGACCTTCTGTGGCTTACCCTCTTTGTGGAGCGTGTCAATGATTGTCTTTTGGACCATTGCCAAGTCAGCAGTCTTCCCCATTATTGTGGTTTCAAAGAACAAGAGATACCCGGAATTTATTCTGTAGGGATGGTCATTTAATGAAACTCAAATGTAAATATTCTAATATTTTGAGATACTGGATTTTTGACTTTCATGAGCTGTAAGCTCTAATCATCAAAATTAAAACAAACAAACAAACAAAAAAAAACTTTTGAAATATTTTACGTTACATGTAATGAATCTAGAATATATGAAAGTTTCACTTTTGGAAATAAGTTACAAAAATAAATGAACTTTTTCACGATATTCTAATTTTTTGAGATGCACCAGGTATATCTATGTGGCCTTTTAAACCTAGGTGGGAGCTCTCTTGTAATAAAGTTTGTACTTGTCATGTTAAACTTGATTTTGGTCCACTTCACAGAACATTAAACACTGAAGTACTGTTTGACAGTTTGCATTACACAACTTAACACACATGAATCTCTCTCCAGGTATCGAATTGAGTCTGGTACTCCAGATCTAGAATCTGACTGATATCGTTACATATTTACAATTTCAGTATCAACCTGGTACTGTTAACAACACTACTTCAAACCCTAGCTATATTCTTAGAAGGTTATTAAAATATCCTTTTCCCCTTCCTTATTACAGTACAAGCTTAGAATAGCCCTATCTTTAGACAAATCTTACATCTTCAAATATTAATGACTATTCCTGCATATTCAAATAGCACAGCCTAACAAAATAAATGTCCAGCAGCAACTCCACATATTTCACTGTGAGTATTATTGGTCTGTTATTCAGCAACCACTAGAGATAAAAAAAACACTACTATCTGAGAAAAGCTGGTGTACATTCATTGGCTCTTCTGCATGGCAGGAAGCTACATTCTGCCTCGGGCATTCACACATGTGCGTAATTGCCTTCAGGAGCAACACACATTTTTGTGTGCGTGTTAAGGATTAGGCAGTCATGTGAGGCACCTTTTTGTAGTGCCTACTTATAATGCTGGCCTCTCTTGGCCTTTGGAAAACACAGCCCACTGTGTTTAAAATCACATTTTTGACTTTTTAACATTCAGTTGAGCTGCCGTGAAGAAGCACAACCAATCAGAAAGCAGCACAACATTGTCATGCCAAGGATTTTTCTTGGAATACCATTAACCGAAGATTATTCGTTGTCTAAAAATATAATCATGCTGTAGAGTTGTTTCAATCTCTTTGAAGCCATTTTTCAGTGCTTGAGACTGAGCAAATTACCAGTGTGGCCCAGTGTTAGGAACAATTATAAATCAACTTGTTATCTCCTTCCAAATTAATTTACATTTGTTTTCACTCTTACGAGGTGAACAAATATCTTGGACACCTCTTCCAGGCTGTTCTGGGGCACCGTTAAATCACTGCAGCTTTCTTTGTGCAGAGTTTACATTGCAAACCTCCAAGTTTGCAATGTAAAGGTAATAAAATAGTTCCTCTTGAGATGTTGAAAAGGCTTTAGATTTTAAGAGGCCAACAGGTTTAGTGTGCAGTTATGAATAATAAATTGCAGCAGCTTTATGTTCGCACTGAGGAACAGGGTTACTTGCAAGAAACAGATGTGTGCGTTATCAAAATATTCCAGATAAACAACAACACTAATTTAGCCTCAAGAACAAAACAATGAGTGTCAAGAGGCATCTATGGGAGAGAGCGCAAAATTGAAGGAAGCACTCTAAATATTTACATACTACTTATTTCCTGTTTAAGTCTACATGGAAATAAACTGAAAACTCTTGGCACACTTATTGGGCTCTGGCAGTCCAACTATATAGCACCACCAACTGATCAAAGGTTAAAATTTTAGCTTAACATTTTTAAACCCTTTGGACCAAAAATGTATATATTTTTTTCTTATTTAGTTGGTCACATGAAAAGTTCTCTGCCAAGTTGAATGGCTGCCATCTTCATTTACTGATGTTCAGTGTTCACCAAAATTTCAGCACTCTGCTGAATGGGATCCACATGGAGAACCAACCAGTGATAGACCTGGATGTGAATCTGAACTCCACTACCAAACAAGAAATAAAAAAGCTACCCGGAAGATCAAGTGCCTGAGATGGTCATATCTTGTGCCCGTCTTTCCGTCCACATCAGCCTCAGTGCTTCAGTGCTTCAGCGCTTCAGTCTTTGCAGATGGCTCATGTAAAGTGGCGTTCTGGAGATCATGGAGTTCATTCATCATGGAGTTCATGGAGTTCAATCATCAAAATCTTCGCTCCCTGTGTTACGGAGGCCAGGTAAATCTGCATGACACCTCTCTGAAACTTTTTCCTGACTCCGTTTCAGTGACAATGGCATTGACTAATGCAAGATATCTTGCAAATAAATCTTTTATATTGAATGATTTTTTTTCTTTCTCATGAATTAGATTTTTTATTTGTCACTGAGACCTGGCTCAGTGTCGCAAAATGACTCCTCTCTTGGAACTTTCTCCTCCTGGCTGCAATATTTTAGTACCCCCAGGTTGGCCAGGTGTGGGTCTTGCACTGTAAAAAATGATATGATGAAAAAGTCATGACAACTTATGTTTTAAAGTTACTTTAACTCATAAAAATAAGTTAAGCACACTAAAAAGTTTTCACCCCTTTCAACTTAAAAACTTAAGTTTTGTGGCTGCCTTAAAATTTTAAGTTATATCAACTTAAAAGCACAAGTCATATCAACTCATGATTTTAAGTCTTGCCTAGTGCATTAGTGATGAACACCTGCTGTTACTGAGAATTACAGAGGATCAGATGTTGATGTTTTATTGGTTAAAATGATGCCACCATCATGGAGATCAGTGTTTGCTTTAGTTGGGCTCTTGAGCCTTTTACTAACTCAAAGTTATTTGTTTCTGAGCAATTGCAATATTGTTTCACAGCAAACATTTGCGTATTTGGGCATTGCTGAACCAGAAGCTGGAAATAGCAGATTGTCTTACACTTTCAGCTTATAACTCATTTGAATAAGCACCATGAAGGTGTCTCTCTTTGGTTTATTGACTGACATTCAGCTATCACAGAACTGTGAAAAAAAATCATCTTAAACAAATGCCACTGTAATGCTTAAATATTGAAAGAAAAAAAAAACTGTATTAATGTTGGGCTTTTAGACATGAACACTTATCATACGATCCTCAACAGTGGTGACAATAATTATTCATACTGCAGTGCATGATGGGAGTTTTTACTATGTTCTTACCCAGCATGCATTGCAGCATGAAACATTTTGTTGACTGTCACCATTGTTGAGATTCATATGCTGGTTCTTGATGTCTGTGTGTGTCTGAATAATGCTGGCACTCAAATTTTTATATACATTACACACAGTAGCTTTAGAATTAACACTTTCTTTGCCTGCTGTAGTTTCACAGGGTTGATTGTTCAAAATATTAACCATATCAATGAAAAAAAAAAGTATATTTATTATTTTGGATGTAATCAGGCAAGCTCATGATGATTATATAGTCAACAGCTGCTCACTGTACAGCACTGATCTCTCTGTTTTACAACACCACATGTATTGCTACAGAGACAGATCTAACACAGGAGTCAAGGGTCAAGAGCCCAACTAAAGCAAACACTGATCTCCATGATGGTGGCATCATTTTAACCAATAAAACATCAACATCTGATCCTCTGTAATTCTCAATAACAGCAGGTGTTCATCACTAATGCACTAGGCAAGACTTAAAATCATGAGTTGATATGACTTGTGCTTTTAAGTTGATATAACTTAAAATTTTACGGCAGCCACAAAACTTAAGTTTTTAAGTTGAAATGGGTGAAAACTTTTTACAGTGTGCTGCTATTTTTAAGGACAAGTTTAAATGCAGACTTTTACCTACTGAGACTTACAGTACTTTTGAAACCCTTAATTTTGGTGAACTCATATAAATCTGTGTGATGTGCTCTGATTTATAGACCTCCAAATTATCATAGGGATTTTATTTGGAGTTTTCTGACTTTTTATCTGCTGTTGTCCCTTCTTTTGATAATATTTTAATTTTGGGGGACTTCAACTTACATGTTTGCTGTCCTTCAAAGCCCTTGGTGAAAGAGTTTTTAAATCTATTAGTCATTTTATTTTTCACAGTGTGTTTCTGGTCCCACACATGAACATGGTCATACTCTTGACCTTGTATTATCTTCAGGGTTTTCAGTTGGTAATTTTGTGAAAATTGTTGAACTTTTTTGTCCTAATTTTCCATGTAGTGTTCCAGGTGAGAATGTTTCTGCCTCAGTTTCTCATGTATTCATTTCTTATACCGCTAGTGGTCACACTTTATATTAGGTGGCCTTAACTACTATGTACTTACATCAAAAAATAAGTACAATTTACATATTGTGGTCATATTGTATTGCAAAACACATTTGCTGCTATTGAGATGGGATACGGGTAAGGTTAGGGACAGGTTTGGTTGTTTGGGTTAAGGTGTAAGGGATGGGTCAACAGTGTAATTGAGGACCCCCTCGAAAATGAGATGTTTCATCTCAAGGGGTTATCCTTAATAAAATGAAATGTGAAAATATAAAAATGTAATAACAAAAATTAATTACTGATGTAACTACATAGAGGTATTTTTAAAAATATAATTACAATATTAAAAAAGTGCATTGTATCAAATGATTAATTTAAATGTAAGTACATAGTAGTTAAGGCCACCTAATATAAAGTTGGACCCCGCTAGCAAATTTTCAGCCGCTTTTGAGGTTTCTCCTTTAATTACATTCAGGACTTAGAGTTAGTCAGTCAATTTAACTCTTCATGTTCTGATATTTTAGACTTTGTGGCTACTCTGGTAGTCCAAAAAAACAAAAAAACAAACAAGAAACAGCCTTGGCTAAACAGCACTACCCATGCCCTTAGACAGCAGTGCAGGAGAGAAGAACGCAAATGGCTTAAAGATAAATTGCAGATTTCTTATGAGATTTTGAGGAATTGTTTGAGTGAGTACCAAAGAGCCATTAAATTAGCTAGAACTAATTATTTCTTTTACGCCTGTTTCTCTTCCTCAGCTAAAAGATATAATTGTGCATATGAAGCCTACTAGGTCACCCTGTGATGTGATACCTTCTCGTTTGTTTAAAGAGGTGGTTTATTGAATTGGTCCAAGTACTTTATCTATCACAAATTGTAGCCTGTTAAGTGGTGGTGTTCCTCAAAAAATCAGGATTAGACCCCTCTGCCATGAATAATTTTCGTCCAATTTCAAAATTGTCTTTCATATCAAAGATATTGGAGAAGATAGTGCTTGTACAGCTTAATGATTTTGTAGTGAAGAACAAAATTTTGGATAAATTCCAGTCAGGGTTTAGAGCCAGCAGTATAGAGTCTGCTCTTTTGAGGATCTCTAATGACATTTATGTGGTGTTTATTCTGGTAGCTGTGTCATTCTATTATTGTTAGATCTCACCGCTGCATTCAACACAGTTGATCGTAAGATTATTATTGATCGTCTTAGAGACGTGGTGGGCATCCAGGGCTTAGCCTTGGAATAGATTTAAATAGTAAGACTTTCTCAGTCTACCTAGGGAACTCTTCTTCAACTGCTGCCCCTCTTTTGTGTGGGGTCCCTCAGGGTTCAATTTTGGTACCAATTTTGTTCTCTCTTTATATGCTCCCTTTAGGTTCAATCTTTGAAAAATATGGCATCTGTTATCATTTGTATGCTGATGACTCTCAAGTTTATTTACCATTTCAACGTGGATGAATTTGCTATTCAGTGTCTGTATGAATGTTTGGTTGAGGTTAAGTGTTGGTTGGCTAACAACTTTCTCCATCTGAATGAGGATAAGACTGAGTTGATCTTATTAGGTAAAAAGTGATGTGTAAAGGATGTCAATGACTGCTTGGGATTGTTCTCAGGGAAAAAAAACTTACCAGTGTGAAAAATCTTGGTGTCATTTTTGACTCTGAGTTAAAATTTAACGGGCAAATAAATGTGGTTGTATAAAAAAAGTTTCTTACATCTTAGATGTATATCTAAATTGAAGTCTATCCTCTCTTTTGAGAACATGGAGAAAGATGTACATGCTATTGTTTCATCTTGTTTGGACTACTGTAATGCATTGTATCTGGGTGTGAGTTAGGCTTCTCTCTCTCGCCTGCAGCTTGTTCAAAATTCAACTGCTAGGCTTTTAACGGGTACTAAAAAGAGAGAGCATATTACTCCTGTGCTAATTAGACGACACTGGCTACCTGTACAATTCAGAATTCAATACAAAGTACTGCTATATGTTTTTAAAGCTTTGCATGGTTCAGCACCTGAGTACATTTCTGATTTAATTTGTCTGTATCAATCTAATAGGACTCTGTGGTCAGATGATCCATTAAACCTTGCGGTTCCTCGATCTCGCTTAAAATGCAAAGGCAATCGGGCTTTCTCCGTTGCAGCTCCCAGGTTTTGGAATGACCTTCCGTTGTCTGTTAAATCATCTCCTACACTAAGTGCTTTTCAAAGTGCGCTTAAAACTCACTTATTTTCCGTAGCATTTGGAAATGTTTTGTACATTGCTGTTGTCTCTTTGCTGTTGTGTGCTATGTTTTATTGTTTTTTTTGTCTCTGAATTTATGATTGTTTATATTTTATTTTTATGTACAGCACTTTGGTTCCACTTGGTGCTGTTGAAAGTGCTTTATAAATAAACTTGAGTTGAGTTGAGAAGTGTGGGAAAACGCCTGGCAACAGACATCATGGTGGACCTGCTGCAAGAGGCACATGAGAAGGAAGAGACAACTGCCCAGCAAACAGGACACCCAGCATACCCAGTCCAGAAAGCAACGCTACATCACTGAGCAGTCACTAGAGTGGCAGTCATGACTGTACTGTACATCTGCTTCATAGACTTCGAAAAGGCTAGTGAAATTGTAGACAGGACAACAATCTGGAGAATCCTGAGAAACTATGGCATCCCGTAGATGGTCATCAATTTTTTCTGAATCTTCTGTATGGACATCTCCTGCAGAATAATCAATAACGTGGACTTATCTGCATCATCTACAGTCAAGAAAGGAGTCATCGATAATCTTCTTTATTATGATTGACAGGGTGATGAAGACAACCATGGATGAATCGAGGGGAATACAGTAGACCCTCACCTAGAAGCTGAAAGATTTACCTAAGACTTACTTAAGCTTTTATGGTCCCCCTTGAGAATGAGATTAATCAGATACAATTTGATTGCTTTCCTAAGCGCCTGACTCCTAGTACTTTGCTGCAGTTGTTAACCATTTTATCTATTTTTTAACAACAAATAAGTGAAAATGTAAGAAGAGATGCAATGTACGCCTCATAAAAACTTGTGGCTAACTTCCTCAGACAAAATAGTCTTTTCTGACTCAATGTACACTGTCTATCTGTATTAATTTCAAAATTTAACATATCAATTATTGATCCTAAACACTTATAAATTTATACATATTCAATAGCTTGAGTGTCTGTACAATTATGCCAGCAATAAATGCACATAGTATTTAGTGTCACCCTGCTGTCTCACTCCCACAAACATATCCAGACAAAGAAAGCAAGACATCAGGATGTCACTAAGTCTACAGGACTTGAGGTCAGTACTGAGAGTCTGTGGATTAACACCAATCAGAAGCCTCCCATCACCATAGGTGGCCAGGGAATCGAAGATATCAATCTGTTCATCTACCCTAAGCATTACCAATAAAAAAAAAAAAAAAAAAACATCAGACATAACAGGTGTGGTCTAGAATCATTATGGCTTCAGCATCTTGAAGCTAGCGTGGAGGAAAAAGAATCTCAGCACCACAATAAAACGATTCAAAACAAATGTCAAACAAAATTCAAAACAAATGTCAAATCGGTAGTGTTATACTGTGCAGAAACCTGGAGACACACCAAAAGCCTGGACCACAAGCTGCAAATCTTCAACAACAATTGCTTACAACAAATCCTATATGTTAGATGGCCAGAGTGTATTTAAAATCAGGAACTCTGGCATCGCACCAACCGGAAGCCAACACCAGCAAGTGGATTGGGCAAAACAGTATTTGCAAGCCATGCTTAGGAGTGGAATCCCCAAGAGAAAAAGAGGAGATCTAACCTGGAGAAAAAACATGCAAGCAGAGCTCAAGACCATCAATATATCTTGGGGAGAGGCACAGCAGGCAGCCCAAGACAGACAGAGATGGAGAGTTGTAGTCAAAGCCCTATGTCCCAACTGGGACCATGAATATGATATGAATAGGAATATGATAAACAAGCTAAGCTAAATGTTCAGCAAAATTGGCTCAGATCATCTTCAGCCAAAGAATACAAAAGTCACAGGATTAAGCGAAAGTCACAGAATAGAAATTGTTGATAAACACCACTGATAAGCCATAAAATTAACAGCATCAACAAAACAACTTGATAACATGTAAAAAGTGCATTACAACAAAACTTTGTATCTGCATCTGAAATTCCACTCTATACTCTCATTCACTATTCCCTACATCACTTCTGTTATTACAGTCCATTGAATGAGTGAATGAAAATAATTGAGGTTCATTTGGTATGACACAATGCATAGGTAACATCAATTGTATTTATGTGCACTACATCATGGTATAGGGGATGACTTTAGACACAGCCTCAGTTTACATTGCTGCCACTTTGACCAAATGGTACCTAAATAGGGTTGCCCCCCACTAAATAATTTCCTAGTCGACTGATAGTTGTTCATTTATGCCATTAATCGACTAATCGCACGTTTATATTAATTTAATTGCTTACAGATATACTTGGGAAGCCTTTAATATATAGCCTATTCCACACTCAAGCACATGCATAAAGTTTGCCACAAAGCACCAGTAAAAACAATGACTATAAATGTGTCTGAAAAAATATTGAGGATATATTTTAATTGTCCATTGATAAACTAGTATTTTCAGAGTCATTGTTGGCTGCAAAGATGAGGCTGATGATGCCGACTCGCCATCTCTGTAGTACAGCCATTTGCCTTCAGAGAGAAATCCACCTTTAATACGGATTACATATTTATTTATTTATTTATTTTTCAATTGGTTTATCTGAAGCTTTCTATAGATATATTTCTCACATTTGTGAGGCAAGTAGCCTATAGGCTAAGTTTCGGTTTATTTTTGATGCACTCCAGTCCACAGAGACTGAGGCGGCAAAAAGCGCAGCTTGTTAGTTTTCTTAATTTGCAGAAGCACAACATTTTGTTGATATTGAGAGTGTACACAATTAAAAGTAGACCTTTGACAGTTTCAAATTATGTTGTTTTTTTTGGTTTTTTTTTTCCTGTTCATGTTTGGGAAGTTTCAACTGTTGTTGTGAACCAGTGAACTTTTATCGCTGTGGTGGGTATGAGATTTAAGATAAGCTGCAGATGTCAGACCACATCCTCGACATCACCCGACTTTAGGAGGCACTCATGCCATATAAACAGAGCAGGACACAGCCAATGGTAAGCCACGGTTGTCACAAACAGAACCCTAGAGCAATTTACTGTAAAGGTCAAGTGTAATAACAGTTGTTTTGGTCATGGACCCAAACGATTTGCATACCATGTGGGACACAAGCTGTCTGCTCCTTGCTTACAAACAGATCTGTTGCCATTGCAACAATACTGCCAACATGATGGACAGCTTAAGCCTGTAATTACTGTCCTAGTTATCATTTTGTTGCTTACAGTGAGGATTTTTTTTTTAACTTCGCCTGTAATTTTACTAAAGCAATATTAGTTAGCCGCAAAAACTCATAAAACAACAAAAATACAGCAATAAAGCTTCGCTTTCTATGAGTTCATAATGACATTTCTATTTGCTTTGACAATATCCTGTTGACAAAATCCACTGTTATTTATTACACCTCTGTAGACAATAACCCGCTATTGCCTTTCTCTTTTCCAGTTTATTTATATGCTCAAATGTCAGATTTACAGGCAGGCGGAAAATGGAACAACTGAGATTACTGTGTGTAGCTGCTGTTAGTTTGTGCAACTTACCATCTCATCACCATGCAGGTAAACAGAGGCAGAATGTGCCCCACTGCAGTTCAGTGTCTTTGATCCATAATATATTTTTATTATTAGTAGGTGACATGGAGAGAACAAAAAGATTTGTTTAGGAATATATGACAAACCTTCTCTGTTCTCAGCTTGGCTTTTTCATGAATATTATGATCACAGTTTTACTTTAAAGTCGACATTAAATAAACAAAAAAATACCTAATTTGCTTTCTTAATGCACATCTCTGGTCTTATTAAGCATGATTTATCAGTGCACATTATTCTAAATAAATAAAACCAATAAAACAACTTTCCATTTCTGCTGACATCATCTAGGCCATGTAAGCTATTGGTTAGTGTTAACCATTACCCAAATAGCTAATATGGCACAGTAAAATAGGTTGTAAATGCTATTTCATGCTGATTTTAAATGTAGTAGATGTGAACGACACCTAGGGCCCGATTTACTAAACAGGGCAAATTAGCGTTAGAGTGCAATACCATAAAATCACCGATGGGAGGGGAAAATTCTGTGTGTGATTTACTGAAAGTGCGCACATTATAGAACACAGATGCAGCCAGATCATTTCCATAATGACCAGCGCAATCTACCAAGAGAAGCGCAAACCTGCTTTGAGACATGCTTTTTTTGGGTATTAAATAATGCCGCAAATACCAGTAATTTGACAAGCGCAAACGTTAGTAGATAGCGTTGCGTGATTCATTCTAATACTCTCCTCCCATAAATTTTGCATCTGAAAAGGAAACTCCTACAAATGCATATTCAATAAGGTCAGGCACAAAACTGTGTCCACGCCTTTTCAGCGCTAATTCTTCATTGCGCGTCTTTAGGAAATCTTGACAGTACAATTTTAACGCCAAAAGACAGTTTGCGCTGGTGCAAGCTGTTAGTAAATCTGGCCCCTAATTAGCTATTCAAATATCTGGAACCAGGCAACATTTTCCAGTCATGTACTTGCTTGATTAGGATGCTGGAAAATGTTAATTAAATAAATAAATAAATGAATAAATAAATACTGTTCAAATAAACTCAGAACTCACCCTTTGACGAAAATGTCCAAGTGATTCTGCAAATAATTGGCTGGTGAAATGTCCACACATGAATTATGTTCATTACTGATAAATGAAGCATGGAAATGAGACTAAAGCAGCTCTTCAGGTCTGCAGTATGAATTGACTTTGATGGAGTGCCATCATCACAAAATATCAACCATTAGCATTAATATTGGCGCTCATCACCAGCTCTTCTGGGAGGCCTGTCGAGCGGCGACTTAACTCTAAATGTTAATGCTTGTTTTTTATGCATGTGGGCAAATTATTTATTCTCAGAGGAATGTGGATCCTAAATTTAGAGCCTAGTTTGCCTCTACGACTGTCAATTTCAAACAACTTTTAAAGGTTAAACGCAAATCTGAATGAGTTTTCTTTTTGTTTACTCAGTCATCTACTACTGACATGCTGAAAAACTGTAGATTTGGAACACTATAAACTTTCTTAAATTACAAAACAACTTTTCTCTGAGAACTCAACAGATAAAAATGTGTCAGGCTTTGCAGCAACTCTCAAAAACAGAAGACAGCTTTCACCCATATTTTTCAGATCGATGTTTGCAAGGCAGTCTCATAAGGAAACATCACTGCGGTGACTTTTATCCTGGACCGCCTAAATGTTGAAATGACATTCTCACCTCAGTTCTGGAGAGTCTGTCAAAGCTTCAGCTTTAGATTTTTGCATATTATCTCGTGTTTGAATGACTGAATTGCATTTATACTATAATATACTAGACTATATGTGCATTTTTGAGTCACAACATCCAATCCTAAGCACTGCACAACAATATAAAACCATAAGAGTACCATAAAAGGAGTCCAAAGAAACTGCATTACAAAATATTCTCAAGCCATGGAATAGCTTTGATTTGACATTCGCTAAAAATCTCAAACTGGTCTCATGACGAAAATGTACCTCTGGGAACATTTTCGCAAGACGCAAAATATGTACCATCGTGTACGTTTCGTGACATACTCGATGTGAAATGTCCACTGGGTGGCACTAAAAGAGTGTTTGTTTGTTTTGTTTTTTCCCCTCAGAACAGATAAACTTACATATGGTACATTTTATGTGACTTTGGTTTTGTACATGTCACAGCAGTTCTGCCTTGAAATGTCTGTTGAGTGACGCTATAACTGTAATGTTCCGTGACATTTTAAAATAACATACCATCTGCACTACACCTAAACCTACCCGATAGTATGAACAAAAGTAAATGTGACATAAAAATGCAATCACAAGCATGTCATTTTTGCTTGTTTTTCGATCTCTCATCTTTCAGCTCTTTCATCGTGAGTCATGGTTTTGACGGGATTGGTACCCAAGGATTCCGCATTCCGCATCCTAAGTCCAATTCCATGCCCAGCTGAGCTACCAAGTAAGCTTGTTACATCCGGAAAGCGAAAATATGGAGCTTTAATCATAGCTGCCCTTACGAAAAGAAGTTTATTCAAGTGTGCTATTAGTATACTTCTTTTAAAGTAAAAATAGGAAAGTATACTTTCAGTCTACTTTTTATGTAATTCTCAGAAATATACTTAAAATGACATTTAAGTATACTTGACTTATACTATATAAGTCTAAATTTATTTGAGCTATACTTGTGCTCCGAGAATGTTTTCATTGTTATACGGTAGGGGGCGCTATTACAAATCTTCTGTACAGAATTTCCAAAACATGGAAACAGCGAAGAAGAAACCAAAAAACAACAGATGCTTCCACACGTAGTCTAACACGATCATCAGACATAAAACAGCATCAAAACTGTGTAACCTTATGGAATAAAATGTTGATCCATGAAGAGGTAATAATGACTGGGGAGTTGTTCGGCTCCATATACATTTTGATTATCATTCTGAATCCAATTCATAGTCTTTTTTCAGCTTTTTGTTTAAAATGTTGTTTATTTAGTTCTTTTTTTTATGAAACTTACCCACATTCAAGTGTTTATAGAAAAGATGCATGAAGCATGAATGCATGAAGCTAGAATAAAATGTTTTTGTTTACAAGCAAAGAACAGAACCCTGTTCTTTCTTTTGATGTTTTGTATGTTCAGATAACAAAATATATACACATTAATGAATAGGGACGTAGTATACGTGTGAGGTAAAGTTCATTTAAAGAAAACCTACAAGTATACTTGCAGTATAAAACTATTAACAACTATTAACATGCAACAAGTATTTAATTAGTAAACTATCAGTATACCTATAAGTTCACTTTTAATATAGATGCAGTACAAACTAAAAACAGAGGTAAACTAGTTGTGTACTCAAAGTTTACTACTGTTATACTTAAAGTATACTTAAAAGTATACTTTTATATACTAGAAAGTGGGCCAATTTAGTCCCAATGAGTATTGAAATAGTACACTTACAAGTATACTACTAGTACACTGATATTTGTATACTTACTAAATAAAGTATACTTAAAAATATACTTGAACTTTACTTAAGTATACTTAATAAAATAAACTTAAAGTATACTTATTTTTGGTAAGGTATGAAATGATTACAAGTGCTTGATGTTTTACTACCATAGTGTTCATTTCTGTTGGAAACTGCAGTGATATGTACTTATTGGTAAGTATTTCACGTCTTGCGAAAAAGTTCCCAGAGGTACGTTTTCGTCATGAGACCAGGTACAAAAATCCACCATGGATCTCAAAAATCACCTCATTAAAACAAACTACATACTATATTTATTAAACCTTTATGCATTTTTAATTACTTTTGAAGGTGAAGATTTGAATGAACAACAGACATATATATATATATATATATATCTCCTATGGCCTTACAATCCTTTGAAATTAGTTAATTACGACTGATGCATTTTGGTGAAGCAGGACAAAAAGTCTCCAAATTGAATGTGTTGACTTAAATATTAAACCTACACAAAAATTAAGTTTCCAGTTAGCAAATCAGAAGATGCATTACTGTTTTAGTACAACAGTATAACATTAAATATTCATTTTCATTAACATTCATAGATGGAGATGCAAACAACAAACAAACTGCACATAATTGGCTCCCTAAATCAGTGCAATTCTCTTCTTCTCGACTTCTTTTTTAATGCTGCAAAAGTTCTTGAACTGAACTGGTACATCTCTGTAATGGGTGTGTTTGCTGTTTGCCTGTCTGAAAAAAAAAAAAAAAAAAAAAAAAAATTTTTTAACAGCTGTTTAACTTCAGATGGCCTCCTATTGCCGGAATAACGCAGGTTGGAAAAGCACGTATTCATCACTGTCACAGCATCTTTATTTAAGAATAAATCTGTTTTCTGAAACAACCCAGGAAAAGCTAAAGTTTAAGCAATTTCATATTGGTTTTTGTGAGATGGAATTTTGTTTGTGGCATGCAGCCTGATTGTTAATGCATAAAGTGATGTTTACGCTTCTTCTTGACTCATTTACATTAAGCATACAGCACCAGCCTTTTACGGTCCTGGAGGCGAAATTAATTTGCCATAGTTGCGTTACTTTAGTTAATTAGTCCATCCCTGCAGAAGAATAGATGCACAAGATCTGATTTAATTTTGGGGAAGTTGCTAAACTTGTGCAAACAGTGAGGCACATTCACCTTTTTGATTATCATATTAATTAATCTTGCTTACTTACTCGTGTAATTTAAACATTTGAAGCTTCCACCCAGAAAAGCAGTCATCTGATTTAATTAAGTTAGAAGTCAGATGTAGAAAGCTTATCTGGCGGATGGTTTAGCAAGGCAGGACATCTTGGTCGATCATTGCGGCTTCATTAGTTTTATTTGTACAAAAGAGACTGCAGTCGTTAATGCGATATAAGTATGATTAGGTCAAAGAGAAAACAACTACAACAGCTTGCAGTGAGCAAATATCAATCACAACTATCATTCCAACTGTTTCTTGCAGACGGTACTGAATTGTACAATTTACAAAGTCAAAGTCTGGCTAGTTCTTAATCAGCTAATCAAGGGCTAATCCAGCTTTGACATTTACAGCTATTGATTACAGTAATCTGATCTACGTATGTATGAAGATCTGATGTATGAAGATTTCCACTGTACATTTTAGTGGAAATTTGTTCCAAACATGTATGACATCTATTATTGCCATCCATTGTTGTTGTATGGAAAAGAGCAGCATGAAAATTCTTCAAAATTTCTCCTTTTGCATTGTACTGAAGAAGTCATACTGGTTTGGATCGACATAGATTGTGTAAAAGAAGAAAATGAATAATTCCCGTAACTTTGTACATCTAAAGGTTGTGCTGCCAAAACAAGAACCACTAAATATAACCGAAGCTCTCTTTAGAAATTAGCAATGTCACATTTACATTCACCATGAGACCTGCAACATGGCAGCAGAGCTTCTTACCTCTCAAACGTGAGCTACAACTCTCTCTGGATGTGTTGGAAGGCCAATGCAGAACCTGTACAAACATTCTTTGACATGTAAATTTTAGTTCCCGTGTCAACAGATCATCTTTGCAGCATGAGACGCAGACAGTCAGCTCTCTGAATTATGCATCACCTTGTATGATTAGCTCTCCCAGCTGCTCTCCAGGTAATTGAAAAAAATCCACCCTTTTGTTTATGGGAACAAAATTGATTAATTGTTTGGTTTGGCAATGTGGCAGAGTAACACGCTCAATAGGAAGTTTAGGGCCTACAGTGAAGTTGTTTGACACTAGCCATAAAAAGGGTACAAAATGACGCTTGCTGAGCTGTCAAAAACTCTTGTTCAACAAATTCAAGAGGTCCAACTAAGTATAATATTAAGTTTAATATATTTTCAATAACTTCTATGAGGATTTTGCAATTGCTGTAAACCTGTTGCTAAATTTTGAATAGTTGAAAGTGTTTGTTCATGTATTTTAAAGTAAAATCTGTAATATTGTCAAATGTCAACCTGAAATGTATGGTATGTTTTTTGTGACGTTGGTTTTGTATGTGTCACCACAGTTCTGTCTTGAAATGTCCGTTGAGTGGCGCTATAACTCTAATGCTCCGTGACGTTTTAAAATAACGTACCATCTGCACTACACCTAAACGTACCTGATAGTATGAACAAACGCGAGTGTGACGTAAAAACACAATCACAAGCATGCTGTTTTAGCTTATTTTTCAATCTCTCATCTTTCAGCTCTTTCATTGTTTTTCATGGGATTCGTACCCAAGGATGCCGCATCCTAAGTCCAATTCCGTGCCGCTGAGCTCCCGAGCAAGCTTGTTACATCCGGAAAGCGAAACATATGGAGATGTAATCATAACTGTGTACGAAAATGGTTACAAGTGCTCAATGTTTTACTGCCTCTAGTGTTCAATTCTGTTGGAAACTGCAGTGACGTACTTATTGGTGCATATTTTGCATCTTCCCATGGGTACGTTTTTGTCATGCGATCAGGTATTCAAATGTCATTACAGTTTAAAATAACGATTTTTAAATTTGAATATTTTTATTGTAATTTATTCCTGTGATCAAAGCTGAATTTTCAGAATCATTACTCCAGTCTTCAATGTCACATCATCCTTCAGAAATCATTCTAATATGATGATTTGCTGCATTATAAATGTCTTTACTTTTGTTTTTTGATGCAAAAACTTTTGTTAAAAGTACATTATTCCCTTCATGCTGTAGAAAGTGTTAAAATGATGTCACAAAACACAATGTTACATTTTTGTAAAGAAGAAAACGTGGTAACAGGATTGCTTGGGAAAAAATCGGAAACAGTTAAATATGTCTTTCATTTTAAAAATAATTTGTTTTTCTACAATAGTTTGAAGATCAATTCAACAGATGATGTTAAAATTAGCTTCCATTATTTGTAACAGCATGGGAAAGAGTGACTGCGTTCTTCAAAAAAAAAAAAAAAAAAACATTTTTGTGTTCAGAGAGCAGAGGGAAGTTATACGAGTTTGCATTGACATATGGGTAAGTACATGATTTTTCATTTTTTTGGGTGAGCTATTACTTAAAATGAGCACTTGTTGGATAGAATAAGCTTCACAGTGGACCAGACAATGCTGACAGTCAAAAGACTGTTTCTGGAAGATTACATAATTCTTTCTCTATAGAAGAAGAGGAAAAAAAAAAAAAAAAAAAAAAAAACTGGTGAACCACAAAGATAATCATTATAATGCAATTCTAATATTTACTATGTGCTATAAATAACTATTTTTGTCTTGTGTCTTTGTAATTTGATTGGGGTGACCCTTACATATTTCCAGCCAATTACAGGGGCTGTTTACTCCAGTGATAAAACTGTGAGCTGAGAGCTGAACTTGTGTCTTTGACTGAAGGTTACACTCATTCATCACAGCGCTCATCTGAGATTACAGATCACACTGGCTGTGTCACGTCATTATACCTCAACATGCTCTAATCACAAGTGTGATCACAAGACAAATAAGGTTTTCTCCAAGGTAATTTAAGCATGTTTACAGTTTTCAATGTTGGTCAAAGAAGTCTTAAAGCAGTTTATCCACAAACCTCCATTACATTTCTAAAAAGTGAATATGTATGTTGGATTACTATAACTATTTAGTCAGTTTCCAAATTGTAAATCAGTATTGTACACTCTTTCAACCTGTATATGTAGAAATTCATCTCAACTTAACATCTAATCAAATATGTCAGTTTCAGCTAACATAAAATTTCTCTTTAAGGACCCTGTGTCAGTTGTTTTTATTTTAGTTTTTTGTTTGTTTATCTTTTGACATAATGTACATTTTAGTGGATTTTTTTTCCAAACATATATGACATCTACTATTGTCATCCATTGTTGTTGTATGGAAAAGAGCAATATGAAAATTCTTCAAAATTTCTCCTTTTTTGTTGTTTTTTGTTTGTTTATTTATCTTTTGACATAATGTACAAACTCGTTGGACTCATGTTTTGTAGTCTGCCTGTGTTCCCTTCCTGTTTGCCCACATTTGGTTCTGTTCCTGTTCTCATTAGTTCATTGTCTTATTATTAGTTAATCACCTTCATTGTGTTCACCTGTCTGCCCCTCGTTATCTGCCCTATATTAGTTCCTGTTCTTTGAGTTCTAGTTTGGCGGTTATTGCTTATGTTACACCCTGTGTGTGTGTGTGTGTGTGTGTGTGTGTGTGTGTGTGTGTGTGTGTGTGTGTGTGTGTGTGTGTGTGTGTGTGAGAGAGAGAGAGAGAGAGAGAGAGATGTGCGTGTGTGATGTGCGTGTGTGTGTGAGTGATGTGCGTGTGCGCGCGCTGGTTTTTGTGGTTTACGGGGACAAAATTTGTTTAATGACATGGGTATGACAGAGGTATTACAATTTGAAGGTGGTTTATGAGGACACTGCCTATGTCCCGTAATTCAAAAGGCTTAAACATACTAAATGGTGTTTTTTTGAAAATCTAAAAATGCACAAAGTTTCCTGTAAGGTGTAGGTGTAGGGTTGGTGTAGGGCAATAGCACATACAGTTTGTACGGTATAAAAACCATTACGCCTATGGAGAGTCCCCGTAAACCACAAAACAAACGTGTGTGTGTGTGTGTGTGTGTGTGTGATATGAAATGGATTATTCTCTTCAACCTTCTTCATCATGTTACTATTGTATGTGCCCAGCACAGAGACTGTGACAGAATAACCGACCACTAAGGAAAGTATAGCAGCGTGTTTCCCCTTGTTTTCCGTTTTTATTTTTTGTTATGGATGACCCTGCTGTTCTCGTCCTCCTGCTGGAGCAGGGGAACCGCTCTCTCGAGGACCACACAGAGGACTTTGTGTTTCTGTCAAATTACACACACTACCTGGACAACTGCCTCTGCACTTTCTACTGAGCTGGACTGAACAACACCACACGAGAGCAGTTGTCTGGGGATGGTCCTTGAGAGAGCCTTTCTGCATTCATCGAGTGGGTGCTGGTGTCCTGCAAATCGAAACTCACCGTGGACAGCGCAGAAAACGACACCAGCCCCACTCTGGACGCAGAGCCCAATCAACTTCCAAAACAGACGGAGAGCCAGAGCCTGCCGCAGTCGTTGAGCCAGAGCCATCAGGAGCGACAGAACTGACGATCACCCCGGAGCCTAAGCCCCAAGTGTCTGACCAGGTGCAAGAGCCGACAGCACAAGCGAGGATGGATACAGCTGTGGAGATCACGGGGGCTATGGAAAGCCCCGCCCACGGCGCCACCGCTGAGGGTGAGCTCACACTGGACTCTGGACTGTTAATTGACTTGGATACGGAAATACTGTTCACTCAACCTTCATCAACACTGTCGGATTGGCAAGATATCCCACCCAACCTCCCTCTTACACCACCTCTCATAGAACTGTTCCCTTTCTCAAAGCCATCTTCGCTGAATTTCGTCAGTCTCTCTGCTCACCCTCAGCTCACCATCGGTGGTGAGGGCTCGCCGCTGGTCTGCCCATCTCCAGTTCCGTTGGCATCGAGTCTGGAGGATCCCTCGACTCTGCCTTCAGCCTCCGAGGCCCAGACTCCGCCTCGGTCCTGCGACCCAGCGCCTCCACCATGGCTTCCAGCTCCCTTGTCTCCACCGGAGCCCATCAGTCCACCAACTCCGCTGGGCTCCCTCGTCCCTCCGGCTCTACCTTGGTCAGTCGTCCCCCTACCTCCACCTCGGGACTGCAGTCCTCCAGCTTTGCTCTGTCCTTCCGTCCCTCTGGCTCCGTTGGGCTCCTCCTTCCCTCCAGCTCCACCTCAGTTTTCTGTCGGTCCGACTCCGCCGCGGCCTTCCGGATCTCTGCCTACACCTCGGTTGCCAAAGCCTCTGGCTCGGCCCTCCGGATCCTCTGCTTCATCCTGGCTCTTCGGCTCTCTGTCGCCGCCTCGGGCTCCACCTCCACCTGCTCCGCCGCCGTTGGTCGGCCCCCTGGAGTCGGCGGCCATTCCTCCACCATGGCTCCTCCCTCCGTCGGCTCCACCGTGGGCTGCCATCATGGCTGCGGCCTGGGTCCCGCCTGGCTCCTCCTGTTTCCTCCCTGGCTCCTTCCTCCATCTCCACCCTGGACTCTGTTAGTCGTTGTCCTCCTCCCGGGTGTCTGTCCTCCGCCCGAACCTCCTCCAGGGTTGTCTGCCTGCCTTCCTGCCAGCCCTTCGCCGTCCCCTGTCACCATCCCACATCCACTCCTTTTATCCTGCTCCGAAGTCCCCCTCCGTCCCTCCCTTTGTTCCACGCCGTGAGGTCACGCCTTCCGGGAGGGGGGCGAACTGTCACAACTCGTTGGACTCCTGTTTTGTCGTCTGTCTGTGTTCCCTTCCTGTTTGCCCATATTTGGTTCTGTTCCTGTTCTCATTAGTTCATTGTCTTCTTATTAATCACCTTCATTGTGTTCACCTGTCTGCCCCTCATTATCTGCCCTATATTAGTTCATGTACCGTGCGTGTGTGGGTGGGACTTCATCTTTTAATTATATTAAATGGATTATTCTCTTCAACCTTCTTTGTTGTGTGTGTGCGCGTGTGCGCCCAGCACAGAGACCGTGACAGCCACTCAGAAATTTCTGCTTAACCTCCATTTTCTTTTTCTCTCCACACTCCAATGAAAGTAAGGTCGGAAATTAGTTCGCACGGAGTATATTAATTAAATGTTTGAGCACTAAGTCACGTCACTGAATGTTTAAATATATTTGAATCAGATTTTAAAAATATCAATGTCCCACTTCACCATTTTCAAGAATTTGAGAAATTCACCATTTTTAACCAATTTTTAATAACATTTAAAAGTGCATAAAATAAAAGGAAAAATACAACATATTCAAATATAAGCAAGAATTTATTAAATTTTCAGAAGCAAGGACAAACAAGGTTTCAGAGAATTCTTTGAATAATATAAATGCATAAGCAGAGTGGTATTTTAGTGGTATGTGTGTAACCGGTGGTAGCTGATTCTTCCTAAAAGCTATGTATTACTACACCGAATGCAGTTTAGATGTAGATAAAAGTGGTATTGTGAAAGAGATCACTAGAATCACTTGAATAGAAGCACTTGGTTTAAGCTGTTTTGATTATATAAGATATGATGGAGCAGCCTTTACACAATTCTAAAAGGAAACACACAGGAAACCTTCTCTGATTCAAAAGGGGGGGGGGGGGTAACAGCACCCTCAAACATCACAGCAGGAGCTGAAGGAAACGAATATCACAGCAATAAAAAAGTTCTCAAACATGAGTGTTCAGATATGATTTTTAAGATGTTAAATGCCCTAATTTGCTCTTTAGCTGGAACAAAAAAAAAAAAAAAGCGCTCCATTTAAATCCAAATGACCACAAATTATGCTGTCAAAAAGGAACTCATAAGCAATCTCAGGAGCACTAACTAAACCATCTTATAAAAACACAGGTCTAACTGGAACAATGCTGTTCTCACAAGGTTAAATCAGCATCATTAAAAACTACTTTAAAGCTTTTGAATAGATGTTTGTACGCAGATGCTGTATTCTTCTACAACCGCTTATGTCTTTGCTGAAAACAGGTACATTTGCTAAACTACATTTGTGCAATTAAGGCAATAGTAGAAATGTCAAGTTTTTTTTTCCCTCCCATTACGGCCGACTCTGCGAAATTGACACATGGCTGTTTCAAATGCAACCTGCATTTTTGCATGCACGCTTTGTGGTGAAATGCATACCCTCTTTGAAAGTCTTTATACTTGCCATTAAGTACTGAAATATTATTTCATGATGTCACTAGGGGTAAGGTATATCTATTTTTAGCTCATATAAATGAATTCCTCCCTGGACTATGCAGTGGTCTAGTCAAGGTGCCTTTGTTTTGCAGACCAGTCTGGTTTGCATTTACCCCCAAAGTGGCCTCGCCACTGCACAAGATTATTTTGATTTATGATGTTCCAGACATATATTACTATGAAAAGTCTGACATTTATTTTTGCAGGGGAAAGTCTGACCACGTTGCATTTATTAGGGTCTTTCCAGACCCTCACTTACACTTGACTTATTTAAAGTTGGGGAAATTGGAAAAAGAATTGCGTTTTTTAAATCGTTTAAGTCTATAAGTTTCATAATATCAAAGATGAAGGCTGCTACAGGTTAAATCATTGCGAAGATGAAGGCAGCCGCTATAAGTACCTACCTAGACAGCATTTTTGGGCATCATAGGTGCATTGGAACACAATGTGTATTTAACATTTCCTCATAATGTGAATTATTAAACATTTAAGCCTTTTTCAAGAACGTAAATTTATTTATTTATTTATTTATTTATTTATTTATTTATTTATTATTAATTGTGAGATATGCCAATTAATTTAATCAAGCTATTGCAATTAATCACATATCAATATTTGAAAAAGTTCTCAGATGAAGACACAAATGAAATGCTGTAAGGTAAAAAAGTTACCTTTTGGTCACACAAGTCACTCAAAGGGCACAAATGTGCACCATATTCTTTGAAAGGGCCCTACTAAAACAGTATATCAAGGGCCAATACTCAATGACACACAACATGAAGTTAGAAGCACAAAACCTGGACATCTAAACCATGAGGAAAAGTAATTTTGATGTGGTTTTAATGTGCATCTTTCACTTTATTTCTAGCATCCATATGGGTTTACATTTGAAAGCCATAGAATTCCTTCAACCAATGTCTGTTGTAGGTTTTTAATCATGGTGGAGAATCTGTAATGGTACTGGCAGCCACCTCATGGGACTCATTATATCTGACGTTTGCTTTGCACGGTCGCAGGACGCCCTGAGGAATAGCAGGCTGTGTTACAGGACCACGACTGCAAACGCTGTTCTCCTTTTATTTCCCAGTATCCTATAAAGACTACTAAACAAGTCTAAACACTTTAAGGAAACCAAGATAGAGTGACAAACCTTCACTTTAAAAAATGAAAGCTATTTCATTCAGTTTGTTTTTTTCCCCCAGATTGTATAAATGTATAGTATACTTGTACAATGTCAAGCTGTCAACCCATAGGAAAGAAAAATCAAAAGTGAGATCTCTTTAACATCTCAAATATTTCTCCTAGACAGAAATGAGGCTACTTTAAAGTTGAAGTGAAGCAGTCAGTTAAGTTTACATTATTTAGTAAAGTGATTTCCACTTTGATTAAAAAATATATATAACAAACATGATTAATGTAACCATTTTAAAGAAAAAAAGGATGTTTCGTTATAGCTTTTGGAGCAAGGGCACCGCCATCTTGCAGTATACCACAGCGTGTGATGTAACGGGGTTGATTCGCTCTGATGGCCAGTGAAGTAATATAAGCATTTCTTTACATTTTGACCATAATTTGGATGAATATTCAACATCAAACTGTCTATATGCTAAGTTTTGATCGTGGTATCCCAAACATTGTTTTCATAATGCAAGGCGCAACATGATGTAAAAAAACAACGCTTCATACAATATCATTCATGTCACATTTTATTGTTATGTCAGACCATTCAGACATATTTGCATTACATTTACTGGTTCACCAGTTGTATGTATCATATATTATGTTCACCTGGGAATACAATTAGCTTTCCTGCTGTTAACAGGACATCTGAACGATTGGGCCAGTGCTACTTCCTCAAAAAAGTATATCATTCTCACTTAAGCCTTGTCAGTTTAAATATTAAAGTGTTTTAAGCAATTCAAGCACGAGACAGCACGAAATAGATTTCAATGCAGTACTTATACGTTACACGTGATCATTTTCTGTTCGCGCCGGCGGCGCCGCACACACACAAAAAGCCACAGCTCGGCTCGGACGGCACGTGAGTAACAAATTGAGCTTTCTTTTGCACCTTCATCAGCAAATGCACACAAAAGCACGTATTCACGTAAACGAGTATTGTTTCCGATCTGCACTTTACCCCAAACCAGCAGGTTCAGGACTTCTTCAAACCCTAACAGTAGGCCTATTACTGCTCAGTCCCATCGCCATATTGGCTCAAATGCATAGGCAATTGCACTTATTATGGACTCAACAGTGCTTTCAAGTTCATCTTTCTCCATTTCAAAACAAGCGTGCATTCAAAATGTAAAGAAATGCTTATACTTCACTAGCCATCAGAGCGAACCAACCCCGTGACGTCACATGCTATGGTACTGCAAGATGGCGGCGCCCTTGCTCCAAAAGCTATAACAAAACAACCTTTTTTCTTTAAAATGGTTACATTAATCATGTCTGTTATATTTTTTTTATTAAAGTGGAAGTTATTTTCCTAAATAATGTAAACTTGACTGACTGCTTCATTTCCACTTTAAGATCGAATGGAGATTTTTGCTTGAGTCTCCTGCTTCTCAAATTTGTCTCCTGAGACAAAAACTTTTAACACTCTCACAATGGTCTCCTTTAAAGCTTTAAAAGAGATCTCAACAACATCACACACTGTGCTCAGATATTTCTCCTAGTCTAAAGACTCTGGTGGTCTCATATTTGTCTCCTCCACTGTTTCAAACAAGATCTTAACAACATCACAGACTGTGGCTCAGATTTTTCTCCCAAACTAAAGACTCTGCTGGTCTCACATTTGTCTCCTTTAAAGATTTAGAAGAGATCTCAACAACATCACAGACTGTGCTCAGATTTTTCTCCTAAACTAAAGACTCTGGTGGTCTCACATTTGTCTCCTTTAAAGCTTTAGAAAAGATCTCAACATCACACACTCTGCTTAATTTTTTCCTCCTTAGCTACAGACTCTGGATCTCTCACATTTCGCCCCGTTTAAAGCATTAGAAGAGATCTCAACAACATCACACACTGTGCTCAGATATTTCTCCTTAGCTAGAGACTATGGATCACTCACATTTGTCCCTTTTAAAGCTTTAGAAGAGATCTCAACAACATCACACACTGTGCTCAGATTTTTCTCTTCTAAAGATTTAAAGGAGACAAATGTGAGAGATCCAGAGTCTCTAGCTAAGGAGAAAAATCTGAGCACAGTGTTTGATGTTGTTGAGATCTCTATGGCTTTCAAATGTGTCAAGCTTGTCATAAAAAAAAGGTAATAGTAAAAAAATCGAAATTAGGCATCAAGACCAGAAGGCACATCAATACTATGTGCAGTGCCGATCCTAGACTTCTGGGGGCCCTGTGTAAAACTAGGGGGGTGGGGGGGGGGTCAACAGCGCACCGCATTAAAGTGGCCATATGATGCTTTTTTAAAGATCATTATTTTGTGTAACAGAATCTATTGACATGTTTTATTGTTCAAAAAACACTTTATTTTTCAAATACTGTACATTATTGTAGGTCCTCTATGCCCCGCCTCTCTCAAACGCTTCGTTTTCTACAAAGTCCCTCCTTCCGACAAGTCTGTCTGTAGTTTAGCAAGCTCAGATTGGCCAACTGGCCGCATCGGAAATGTAACGCCCCTTACCATAATCGCGAGCTTCAGCTTTCAAAAATATAGTAAAGACAGTAAATAATGTCCTTAGTTTTCCCATCAGTTCACGTCCGAGAGGGGAACAGAGTTGCGTGACAGACACAGTGATGAAGCTCGTATGTGTTTGCACACAAGCCGCCGGTTGTGTGACCGTTTCTCCCTCTCTCACACATGCGAGCACACCCCCCCCACACACACACACACACACACACAAACAAACGACGCTGCAGCTGTGACTCTCTCACACACGTCGCGCAAAATTCCGCATTTAAACAGTCAACAGCAAATATTTAAACTAATAACAAAACAAACAGTCGCTGTTTCAGAAGCGCCAGATTGTCATAGCAAAGTCAGAATTACCTCCTTCCTGGGTCTACGAAACGGTCATTCCATAAAAGGCGCGCTGTTGTTCTGTTGTAAGTAATCTTAATGATTCCTAAATGCATCTACTTTCAGAAGGCCAAATAAAGTGTTTTTGCTTTCGCCTAGAAACACACAGCTTCTCCTTGTCATGGCTGCTTCAACACTACTGCGGTTACTGAAACCACGCCTTCTTTCTTTGCGTGAACGTGGGCTGTATTATGCAAATATTTCCACATCGTGATGTAAAGATGTGGGGGCGTGTTTGAACGAGCCGTTTTAGGGGGCGTGGCAGAGTCTTAACTTTGATAAAGAATATCTCTTTGGTTTTGAGACTTTAGTCTTTGCAACTTCAGGGATCTTATCTATTCACAATCAGCTTGTAACACTCCAAAGAGAGAGGAAACTTGAAATCGCATTATATGACCCCTTTAAAAGAAATGAACATTCATGTTTTCATAACTGCTGGCCAAATTCAAAAACAAAACTAAAATTAAATCATCTTTGAGAGCAAGGGGGCCCCCTGGTGTTTCGGGGGCCCTACGCAGCTTGCGTACTTTGTGTATAGGGAGGATCGGCTCTGACTATGTGGTATGTAAGACTGGTTATCTCTCTTGCTGAGTGTGTGAAAGAAAAACAGCTCTCTTTCAGCCAAGTTATGGTGTGTCAGTCGCCTACACACTAGAGTTTATGGCGAATCAAATACGCTGTACATCCACTGATATGAACATGAACAGATATCAACTCAGTGTGCTGTAAACACACAGACAATGAAACTTTCAAACACTCAAAAGAGTGCTGAAGTGTAGGCGTATAAAAGAAATAGTATACACAATTGAGGTCAAAAGTTTACATCCCCCTTGCAGAATCTGCAAAATGGTAATTATTTTACCAAAATAAGAGGGATCATACAAAATGCATGTTATTGTTTATTTAGTACTGACCTGAATAAGATATTTCACATACAATATGTTTACATATAGTCCACAAGAAAAATTATAGTTGAATTGATAAAAATGACCCGGTTCAAAAGTTTACATCCACTTGATTCTTAATAAAGTGTTGTTACCTGAATGATGCACAGCTGTGTTTTTATTTTTTTTATTTATTTTTTTTTTAATTATTTTGTTAGTTCTTCATGAGTCCCTTGTTTGTCCTGAACAGTTAAACTGCCTGCTGTTCTTCAGAAAAAAATCCTTCAGGTCCCACAATTTTTTTTGGTTTTTCATCATTTTTGTGTATTTTGTGTATTTGGGTGAAAACTTTTTGAATTTGAAGATCAGGTTAAACTGAACTTATTTTGTATTCTCAGAAACATGTAAGTATCTTCTGTAGCCTCTGAAGGGCTAAATGAAAAAGAAAAAAAAAAAAATATTTAGGCAAAATAAGAAAAATGTACGCATCTTCATTCTGTTCAAAAGTTTCCTTCCTGGAACAACCAGGGGTAAATCACCTTACTCAAGAGAACAATGTTGTCAACTCCGACATCTAACCTGCAATCTGTCTGTAACCAGTCCAGATCTTTAACCACTACACCATACAGTGGCAATGTAAGATTTACTGCTTTAGTAATTCAGCATGTGTGATTCTGTGTAGCAGCAATACTACATAACTAAGGTCTTATGTGTTATTGTGTAATGTTAGCACAAACATCATGTAAACTCTAAATGACTCACCAAGTGCTGTAAAATCATTTCACCTCAGAATAATAATGAGTGGAGGTCACTGACACGTTCTTTTCAGTGATCACATCACCAAATATCACCAAATGCAGATGTGATGCACACTAGTTCAGATAATCACACATTTTTACAGAGTTTTTCTTCATGACTGCACAGAAATGCCAGACGCTGGAGATGATGGACATTCAGAAAGACAATTTACAAATCATCTGAAATGGGCTTAGACAAGCACAGCTGGTAGCCAATTCATTCTTGGCTTTTGAATATTTAACAAATAATCACATTTGCAAATATTCACAACACAGCTGACATTAACACATTCAGGCATGAGAGGATTAAAACGTACGCGGCATTTTAACTAATAGATACACTAGGCTATTATTATAGTAATAACCCAAATATGCAAGTGATAAAGTGTTACGCAAGGAAAAAACATGCACAGGAGACAAAATGACATAGATATTTTACAAACAAATACATACAGATACTAACAAGATCACTTTCAATTCACACAGAAGCCAAATTTATATTTAAAAAATGCATTGATATATTAATACGGTATGTATGATAATTATTAACATTAGAATTACTACAAAACTATGGTTGGGGGAGGCACACTAATAAAACTGGTTTTGGCCAAAAGCTACACTTAAATTTTATTTAAAAAAAAAAAAAAAAGCTTAATATTTTAAACAGATATGAGGGAGGAAATAGATATATTTCAAAAGCTCAAGCTTGTACACATACTTCACAAGCTTAAAATATTTTAAATTCTGTGCTGTAGAGCATCTCGTCCTTGAACCATGAGTTGCTTTTCCAGGGAAATATAGAAATCTCTTATTCCAAATACCAACTTTCAAAACATCTAATTATTTTTACATCTCTTTTCTTCATTTTAAACAGGAATGAAAAGAAAGAACTCCAAACATGTCTACATGTCTCAACACATATCACCACGATACAGAATAATTCACATTTTCTGTTATGATACTAATTTTTTTTTGTTGTTTTTTTTGGTCGGGTAACATTGGAATGTTTTAAAAAGACACACAGAGCTGTAGGTGCTACACATACCCACAAAACACCACAAAGTTTGACATTTACTACATGTTCCTCTTATTACTAATTCTTCAGATGTTTAGTAAAAATATTGATTTACTATTTTATTGTTAGATTCTGTCACTTTAGTGTTCTGAACACTCAAAAGGTATCTTTGAAGTGTAAACGTAAGCATTCATGTACTGATGTATTAATCTGTGTGATGTCAAAGAGGAGCAGAAGTTCAGAAAGAGTCAATTTGCAGCTTAGTTTTAGTAAATTCTTATTCTGGACTGGTGAAGAAAGCTATGAAAGTTCTAGCATTTTTATTGTACATCACAGCATTCTTTCATTTTTGAAAATCAAGAGCAATTTTACTTCACGTGACATGGATGCTATAAGACACATCACCTGCATATATCACATTTTACAAAATACATTTATGTGGAAGAAAAAATGATCGAAACGAGAGGAAGTAAAATGCATTTATGATCTCAGATAATCCTCAGAAACTTCTGTTACTGTATAATAACCACACACATCATTCACTGTCACATATACGCTAGGATTTCAACCTAATATTGAACCCACACTTAATTAATAGGAATGGCTCTACTCTACTTATTTCCAGAGTCAGATATTCACTGCTTTTGTTTGTGTTTAAAAAACAGCGGAAAAGGTCACAGAGCCTATAATTGCAGACTGAAAAAGCCTTCAGCTGTAAACTGCCGCTCAGCTTGGATTATGCATTATTGTGTCAATGCCATTTGAACAGATACCAGGGCCTGAGGGGAAGATAGTGCTCTAATGCTTTGATAGCACAGCAGAAGTAAGCAATGAAAGTCTGAGACAAGACATAATAGTGAAATAATAATGTTCATTTTGTTTTAATAAGACTTGGGGCTGCCGGTCAAAAAAGGTAATCAAATTAATTACATAATATGCTTAATTAATCACAACTAAGCATATGTATAACAATAATAGCTGAAAAGTCCCCCAATGAAGATAATTCAAAGACATTCTGTTTACATCTCATCTGAATGCTCCATAAGTGTGAATTGGTGACATGTTGCTAAATAATGTATTTATTAAAAGATATAAACTACAATGTGGAATGCATTTAATTAGGCTTTTAGATATACAGTAGTCGCTATATCTGCTGTCCATGGTACTGAAAAATGTTGAAGTAGAATTGAATATTTGTCTGTGACTGCATCTCAGTAACAGATAGATGAAGGTTCTGACAGTTCATAGACAGAGATAAAACTACACAGCATTTACACACTAGTCAAAATCAACCGAAAACGGTGAGTAAACAATATTGGGCTTTCCACAAAAACCAGGTGTGCTTAAATTAGGAAATGCTTTGAAACAATTCAAATGTGAAAACGGAAAAGAAGTATTATTTATACACCAGTTCCCAACCAGGAGTAAGTGTACCCTAGGGGGTATTTTAATCAGATTCAAGATTTTGCTTCGTTAAACCTGCAAAATAGAAATTATGGCTTTAAAAGAGGCTGTAAAATGATGTTTAACAGATTAGCACATTTAGTCACTTCTTAAGTATGGCAATTCAAAGTGAAACATTTGTGCATATACCATTCAAAAGTTTAAAGTCAGGAAAAAAGAAGAAAAAATAAAGTTCAGAAATGAATGCTCTTATTCAGGAAGGTCACATTAAATTGATCAAAAAATGACAGTAAAGACGTTTAATAAATGCTGTTATTTTGAACATTCTAATCATCAAAAAATCCTGGGGAAAAAAAATCAAAGGAAGCGGAAAAGAAAAATAATGTTTTCCACACACAAAAAAAGAAAGAAAATGAAGCAATGTTTTCATCATTGATAGTAATCAGAATGTTTCTTGAGAAGCCAATCATCATATTTGAATGATTTATGAAAGATCATGTGACACTGAAGACTGGAGTAATGATGCTGAAAATTCAGCTTTGATCACAAAAATAAATTACACTTTAAAATATGTTAAAATAGAACAGTTATTTTAAATTTCAGTTATATAATAAAAACAATACGGTTTTACTGCATTTTGGAACAAAATCACACTTGTGAATATAAAAATGTACATGTAGCAAAAGTAATTATTTCATATTTTCATCCTGTTTTCTCAAACACCCCAATCAATCAAATCACTATTCAAACTAAAAACTAAACAACACACACTTGTTTTAAAGTGCCCCTATTATGGGTTATGAAAGTTCATATTTTGGTTTTGGGAGTCCCCAACAACAGGTTGACATGAATGCAAGGTCAAAAAACACTTTCATTGTCTTATAATATGCATTTATTTTTACCTTATTTGCTCAACGACTCCCAAACGATTCGCTCAACGATTCATTTTTCCAAACCCTTCCTTGGCGTGACGCTAATCTGCGGTGATTGGTCCGATTGGTCCATTTCATTTCCATTTCATAATAAAAGCTGCGTTTGTGAACGCAGTGCTGCTTTGTGTACAGCGTTACTGGTGAAACAACTATTTTTAACGCTCCAAAAGCGGCACCTAGTGGCAAAGAATGAATTTGCATTTTCATTCAGACCAACCCGAAAAGACCAACAAGTGGGCGGCAATATGCTAATGTTTCATGTTGACATCAACATGAAACAGCTTGGGATTCGTTTTAAAAACAACTCGTTTCAATGATTGTACTCTTTCTTTTGAGAGACAATAACTTTATACACAGTGTACTTTCAGATTTAAAACTTTGCAGGGTGTTTTCATTCACTTAAGAGCTGTGTTACACACTGCATGAAAGGTGATTTTCAAAAATCCATAATAGGGGCACTTTAAATGTGCATTATCTATAAATAATCAACACAGCCCAAAATTGTCAAATGTTCACTAACAGGTCATGCCTTCTGCCAGCATAAGAAATACTGACTTAAAATATGCATCCAATCTCCAAGTACAGCATCATTACCTCTTGACTGAAATTCTTCCAGTACAACTATTAACAACTGAGAAGACATTAACCGAATGTAGCACAATCCATTTTGCCTCAATCACTGGTGAGCCGTGTAAGGTTGACTTTGAAAGCTAACACAGACACGCCAAACTCATTTACCATTAGCTGTTGATAATTAGCTGCTGCGGTAAAGTGGTGTGTTTGCTGGGTAAATAAACTGTGCCATTTACATTAGCCGCCTCTCCCTCTGTCAAAGTCATTTAGCAGGTCAGCTAAGCAGTTAATGGTTTGCAAACATTTATATAAACGCCCCGGTTTCACACTGCTGGGAGTCAAAGTGGATTAATCTGAGCTTGGCACATTAGTGTAAAGATCAAGTCTGCAAATATGTTTGGATTTCAGAGTTTCAGATATTAAGTTTCACTTAATGTTTTGAGACAAGATGCGGATAGAAGAAAAGATCCCTCTGCAAATGTCTGAAAATGTTTGAAGAACCTCACGTCATTTTAGAGGATGTTGTTAAAAATGTATCCAAAAAAATTATTCTAGCATTATTTATTTAACCATTATTTACTTGGTTTTGTCTTTGGTGAAGGTGAAAAAAGAGATGTCAATGTTAAAAAATGCATGAAAACAATAAGTTTTTGTGACCACATAGCACAGCAACGTTACATGAGTGTGTAACCGTGATAGTCCAAAATCTCCACACGATTTATCTTTTTTTTTTTTTTTTGAGTATAACTTTTATAGCACGATATACTTAAGAATGAAAAAAACACCTTAGTTTTATTCAGAGGCCCAAACTGAGCAAAAATTTGCAATTTAGTGCAGATGCTGATATTTATATGACCAAGTAAAATGAAATTCTGACAGCTTGTAATGTAAATCAATGAGATCTTTATATCAGGCTACTTATATAAAATGCATATAAATGTCAGTTGTCATTTTATAACAGATAATAACTTTAGTATGATGAAATTTAAATGCTTAATTTTATGATCAAATCTCTGCAGATTTTGTGGTAGAGCAAAACATGATGAATTGCAAAACAATGATGAATGAGAGATCAACAAATAAATGTTCCTCAGCAGGCTTATGATCATATTTGATACATATTAAAATGATTTTTCTAAATATATATATATATATATATATGGCTAATTAAAAAGGTAAGTTGCTTTAGTCAAGCAAGCGTTTATCTTGAACTATCACTAACAATATAAAAGTTAGTCATATTTACTTTATAAAAATCTGTAAAGATTTCAAAGCAAAAGGACACGTGGACATTTTTAGAATTATACTGACAGTATAAACTATCAACCACATGACAGAAGGTATGTAGTGGATTATGTATAAGAGGCTTGTGAGCAAAGTTTTGATCATGTTGATCATTCAGAGACCTTAGAAATTAGCGTGTCAAATATGATACAGTAGGGTTAATCATTTTTGGGTGAACTAATCCTCTAAACATTTTGTCTGATTTACACACAATCCAATTTTTGTTCCATTAATATTCCATTTCTCCAGTGTCACGGCATATCAAATGACTTTTAACATATTAGCTTTTAATTCATCTAATTATATTAAGACCAAAAATATCAGCTCCTTGAAGCCCTTTGGTCTCTTTTCAGATGAGATAAATGAACGTCTTCTGAATTGTTTCATTAATTGGCGTGCAGGTGAGCCGTGGAGTTTCTCATGACTATAGGAGGCTTGTTCAATGCTCTGACAGCTAAATTACATTTAATGAGATTTTCAAAAAGGTACCTGAATCTTGTTAAGTTCAAATAACTCTCATTTCAAAGTAACAAAGTTCTAAACACTTTGAAATTGAAGGGAAAATTGTAAATCTGTTCTCAGAGCGCTTAAAGCCCTTTCCTGTGGTTCGCATCAGAGCTTTAATGCACCTTTCAACACAAGCGTCATTCACCACTTTGACCTCCACATGAAAAGCGTTGCAGATAGCGTCACGGAGAGAGCGATTATGTGAATTAGAAAGGGATGGAAATGGGAATTTTTAGGTATGATTCAAATCCAATGTGCGATTCAAATCCAAAATGATCCTCAAATGATCTTGGACGATGTGAAGCAGAACAGAGCTGTGAATTGTTGCGTTTATCACAAACCAATTTGATTAATGATTCAACGTTGATGTTTTTTTTTTATTATTAGATTCTATCTATCTATCTATCTATCTATCTATCTATCTATCTATGCATGCATTTATTTTTGCATGCATGCAAATTCAGAACTATTTGATGCTATTCAAATCCAAAACAAATAAAGAAAGAAATATATAGGTGGCTCTATATAGGTAGAAAGGTAGAAAGAAAGAAAGAAAGAAAGAAATTACAAATTAAATAAAGAAAGAAATACATTCTTATGCATCTTTGAATTACATTAAAAGCCATTTAAAGAAGAAAGATAAGATGTTAAACTACTCTACACAAGTATATGTGCAAGCATTTTTATTCAAGGACATTATAAAGTTCATTTGGGGAAAAAAAAACTAAATGAATTTGAAATGTAAGCCACATGGCATGATCATTGATTTGTCTAATTTGTTTAAGACTTCTCAGCCTACAAATTCAATAAGCATCACCATATGTTCAAGCTACAGCAATGCCTCTCTTTCTGACTCACAAACTCTCATTCACTCTGATTAAAAGGAAAAACATGCAGAAATACAAAGCATGCACGACTATGACTACATGGGAGATCATGAAATTTTGAAAGCATATTTTATTATTTCTAAACACAAGTCTGTCTAGAAACTGTCAAATTCGTCAGCATCTCTTGCCGTGTTTACATTTTTCAATAGTTTTGACATTTTTGAGCTTGTTCGTGGCCATTAAGTAACTACCAAGCATCCAGAACACCATAGCATCTATCTAGTAATGCCTTAACAACCACATTACAACATACAGCCGACTACCCACAACACCCAAGCTTCTCAGAGGTAACTTTTTCAGTGGCAAAAAAAAGACCCATTCTTCATCTAGAATGCTAAATAATAGTTGTAGGTAACAAAAGTGTTTTTCACACATTTCTTGCATAAAGGTACTTAAACTTGAAAGATTAAAGGTTAATGAGATCATTGTTCCTGAACAGAATTGACACACATTGAACAAAAGTCCTATGATTCAATAATATGAAAGTGTGTTAGAGCCAATTAAAACTTCCTTGTTTGTGGTTCTGCATACGGAAAATGACTTGTCTGTTGACAGAATGAGAAATCTACACAGAATGTGTTTTATTTCAGAATGTAACCAACTGTATTTGCTGTGCCCAAACACACACACTCTTCCTCAAAGTAAACGGCTGATCTCAGTATGTGGTCCAGCATCAAACCTACAAATCACTCCAAACCTCTGAATGTGGTCCAAAACCCTTTCCGCAGTCTTTGCTAAACCCAAGGGCATTCTAAAGATGTCACAAACCAAAGTCAGCACAAGTGCTCGTCTGTTTGTGCCAAAGCACCACCACAGTAATTACGGTTCTGGATTGTTTATAAATACGTCACTTCCATCCCATAATTCTTCATTATGCACCCAGCCTCTGTGTGCAATAAAAAAAATAGGAATTTTCTTTGTAAAAATACCTTTTTTATGTGAATTTGGTCACAAGCCAAGGTGGCACAATGCACACAGGATTAAAGCCCTCATCCATCCATCCATCCAGTCTTTATTTTTCCAGCTTAATTTTACTGGATTTTCCTTTAATGGTTCAATTTTAATAATAATAATAAAAGATGTCTAAACAATTTATTTCATAAAAATTCCTAACAATTAAATTTATTATTAATATTATTGTTGTTGTTATTATTATTATTATTATTATTATTATTATTACAATTTTAAAAATAATAGTGCCCTATAAAATTTAATTTATCAGAAATGTGTTGATTTAATTTTTATGGATTTTATGTTTTGTGATTTCGCACAAAGGTATTATTAAATCCTGTGCTAATTAAATGAATGCATAAAATGTTAACTGATTTAATTAACCTTTTTAAACATAATCAAGTGAAATTTGAACAATTCCTTTCAATTTTTGGCAAACAAGGTGCTACAGAGGTTACATTATTAATTAAAACGTGCATCATGGAAATCACAGGAGTGACTATATTAATGATATATAGCTTGATGGCATCATCATCATCAAAAAAAAAAAAGACAATTCTTTCAAATTTCTTAATGCCAAAGAACCCAAAATAAGATGATCCACTTTCATCATAGCCATAAATGGATCAATGACAAATATGGATACCTGAGATGACGAGAATCATAAAAAAAAAAAATAATAATAAAAAAAAAATATATAATAAAATAAAATACTGAAATCTTTAATTATACAACACGTGTATTCAAGTTATCATCTGTAAATTGCATTTTTTTATGTAGTTTTTGAAGAACAATGTATGCAATTTTCATATCTTTTTAACAGAGAATTATGTGGGTGAGCTAAGGAAAGTACAGTTAGAGATGACACGTCAAATTTCATTACATTTCAACAACTTGTTTTTGCCAAGGAAGTAATTATGGAAGGAAAAAATGCCAGGCACATTCTGATGGAATGAGTTATGCTGAGTTTAGACCTTGGGTTGTGTTACCTTTCTCATAAATAAACAACATGTCCAACTTTTCATACGCATTCGCATCAATTATGTTTTTCACGACAGGGTGGAAAACACATGTCTACATTCAAGAAATACATTCATGTTTAGTTACTTTCCAGATACAGTATGAAACAGAGCAGCTTAGGTACTGTTTAAGAGTAATAATATGTCATTATACTGAGTGGAGTTAAGAAACGAGCATCATGTAACCGCTGTTTTTCGAGTCTTTATTTCTTTCTTTCTTTCTTTCTTTCTTTCTTTCTTTCTTTCTTTCTTGTCTTTATTTTTATTTTGTCTACTTTTCAGGTATTATGGCATTATGGTATTTTGTCTTGTATTAAATTTCTTAAAATACATCCTAAAATCTGAATTATATAACAGATTTTTTTTTTTTTTTTTTTTTTTTTTAAATTATGAAATCCTAAATAAAGTGTATTTAGGTTATATGAAATGTTAGCTATAGAATTTGAAAAAAAATAATAATCCATTTTTATTTTATTTTATAAAAGCAAGTGTTCCAAAGAAGGGACACCTCTTATATTTATGAAGAGACTCGCTGATAAATTTCAACATGATTTATCTCAAAGAGCTTTAAGGTCCTTGAACCCACTTCAACAGACACAAGAGCAACTTCATACATTGAACTGCTGTGTTGATTATGCTGCTAAATCACAGCAGGATGAGCAAAAGGATGACGGGAAGCACGTTATGACAGCATGAGCCATTATGTCCATGTCGTCTTAACAGCACACACATGGATGGTTCACAGACCACTTGATGTATACTGTATTACACACAAAAATGCCAAAAGGTCTCTTTCTGAGATCACCAGTTCCAATGTGATTCTCATTAGCTGAACTCTACACAATTTAATTCAGGATATATGCAGGTGTTTATCAGTTTAAAAAAATCTGTTTACAAGTTAAAATGGTCCAATGGTCATATGTAGAGACCACAATAGAGGCGTGTGGGTGGGCTCTTTTGACTTGGACCATTAAGCAACCACTTAACAACAACCCAGACCACCCTAGAAACTACCCATCAATGCTCTACTTCCCTATGAGTGCCCTAGCGATCAGATATCAAAATACCAAAAAAAACCAACAACAACAAAAAAAAAAACCCACAATGTACAAAGCGCTTCAATGGCTATATTTACATGCACAATTTTTGGTTCAATTGGACTGAATTCATTCCATTTGATGAATCTGAATGTAGTGTTTACATGAACGCTAAATAAAGTGATCGGGTTGATGGGCGCGTTTATTTGTCACAAGCTTCAAATCGGAATTGATTTTTTTTTTGACATGCGCACACTGCACAAATATAGAGTTTATCACTGTTTGCACATAATAACCACTCTCCTACACTGTTTCTTTATTTGTTTTTAACAGCAGAATTAATATTTATCCATTTCTGGATAAATATGCATATAAACCGCTGTGCCCTGCTGCTCATATTTATCTCGTAGTAAAAATGCCCCTCCCCGTGGCCAAAACCAGTAGTCTGTGGATGAGAATCTGAAACAAGGACTAGTGGGAGGTTGTCCTGCTCCACTTCACAGTTGCCGAGTGAAAGGAGAGTTTTAAAAAGACAGGACACGCATTTATACAACACTTTATTCAAAGGGAAGAACCGCTCGTTCCGCACGTCATTACGCTATTTCTGCGTCATTGCAGAGTTCAGTCTGATCGAGTGTTTACATGCACTCTCAATCGTATTAGAAAAGGAATAAACCACCCCCTTCAATCCGATCGAAATTTCATTCCGATTGAGCTCAATCGGATTGATTAAGGTGTTTACATGAAGGTTTTTCAGTCCGATTGAGCCATCAATCCGATTACAAATGGATTATTTGGTTGCATGTAAACGTAGCCACTGAAACATATGAATGTCTCTGGACAACACAGGCTAATTGGAAAAATGTGCCGCTACCTTTATTTTTCCAAAACTTGAAAAACTTTCCAAAACAATATTCATTCCTTTTCAAACAGATTATGATTTCAGGGGTAAATTATTGATTTATAAAGACTTATTTTGTGTGGTTCTTTGTGCAAATCTATATTATGACCCCAACACACTTTTGCCACCGTGCATGATTTGTAAACCAATGCATTTTCATGTTTGCATCACATGACCAGCACCATATATTTGGCTTTTCTGATGTAGTAAACTTGCTCGGTAGCGCACCTGATGCACTTGCAATAAAAAAGTGTTCAAGTACGAGTGGAAATAAAATACCTCAAAGGCTTGTAGAAGCAAAAGTAAGCTTTTCTCTCACATACATCCCTGAGGACAGTTACATATTCCACTTTGTTTTCAGAGTCAACATGATATAATCAGTATTACTCTTGGATGGTCTGACATTGACCACAATGTCTACACACATATGGATGTACAGAAATTCTGACCACAAAGTCTACACAGTTTTTTGGCTAACATATGTTGTCTCCAGACTCCTGCACTATTATTTAAATGAGTTGCCAATTTTATGCATGCTGGTCCATTATTGTGATGTCATTAATTTCAGATCAATAAAGGAGGTTTATAATAAAGCTATTTGTTTGATTTCTGCCAGCATTGCTCACTGGACCGCAGAACTTTTTAAGCAATCACTTAACCACCCTAGACTTTGAACATGAGACATTTCTTCAGACTCATTGGCGTCTTTTTTAAAAACAAACAAAAAAATAATTACATAACAAATAATAATAAATACAAAATGTTAAAAATATACAATGTACTCCACTTCCCTGCAAACCTGCAGCTTTAAGGTTTGTGTTATTTTAATTGAGGTAATAGGTCATGCTGTGGTAAATCGATCTTCGGTTGATCACAGGTCTTTACATGACACATATTTGCAGCTCAGAATTCACCAAATTTGAACTATGGAATACAGCAAAATGTGAAACCTCATTGCCTGAGCTTGCGTTTTCCACTCTCCCGCATTCCTATACGTATGAATGGAAGTCAATGGAGCGAAAAAGTCATCATGCAATGTCAATGGCACCAAAAGAACATGCACATTCCTAAGCACTTTACTAGTGCCTATTCTGAGTTGTGACATCAAAGGCAGCAGATATTTATATGCACATTTCACATTTTTAAGAGCCTTTAAAAAAACAGCAACTACTGTACTATGAAATATTAGTGATATGGGTAAATGACATGGTGCTGATATTTTATCCTAATTTATTCAAAAATACATTAAAACTACAACCCATGCATACAATAACTGAATGAAATTCTTGGGAATATATATATATATATATATATATATATTAGTGCTGTCAAAAGATTAATCGCGATTAATCGTTTGACAGCACTAATATATATATATATATATATATATATATATATATATATATATATACACTAGGCAGTTTGGGATTTGCCCACCCCTAAAAGTCAAATTAAAAAGCAACTGGGATTGGCTGTGGCATGCAAACTAGACAGGTCTTCCCAACTAAGTGGGAAATTAAAATTTGACCAGACTTTACACTGAAAGTCAAAAACTTGGCCTTCACAAATTTCCTGTTGTTGGAAACTTGTCCGGGACATGAAAAATCTGGTTAAGACAGAATTTCTTGTTTATGCAGTGGTAGCTCATGAATAAAATGTCAGTCAATTTCACTTTTGGGAGTAAGAGAATGTCTTTGTTCTGTCTTCTTGTTTATTTAAGCCTCTTTCCATCCTTTGTGATGCATCAGCTTCTCTGCTATTTCCATTGTTATAAGCTAGTTTCGGACATGCTTGGGTACGGCGAGTTCTTGGTGTCACTTTGATCTTCCATACACTTAAATATTCTTCTGAAGCGCAAAAACTGGGTAAATGTGAAAGAGAAATTTTCTCTCCCATTCTCACCGTCTTTATTCTTTCTTTCTCTCTCCTTTCATCAGTGTCAGTCTGACAGGATGTTCTAGCTTTAATGCATCAGTCCTTTCCAGAAGACCAAATAAAATATTTAAAGTTATTGTCCCAGTTTCAGGCACAGTTAAGGCCTCCTATTAGGGCCAAACGTGGGCAAGGTTGTTTGATCACGGCCCATTTGTGGTCACAGAGTCTTTTGCAGGAGTGAGCTCTATTCTGAAGTGCGGGAATATAAATTGTGCTGCCAGGATGGTGTTGGCCGCCGTTAGTCAGGGCCTATCACAATCAGTCAATTGGATCAGCGCTTCCAACTCCTCAAAGACTGATGAGCCGACATCATTACCGGCTCTAAAAACTTCAGCTGCTGCCACTGCAGGCTGGTGTGACAGACTGCCAATTCTATTCTTTATTTCCTAAACAAATAAGCCGCAAACAGACCGGAAAGCACGATTCAATTTGATGGATAGCTTGGAACTTTGAAAAATTGATAGCACAAAATGCTAGTCATTTATGTTGCGGATGTAGGAGGTGAAATGTGTCATTTCTGCACCTTTATCGTCATCAACAGAATTTCATCTCACGTAGCCAGACTTCAGCATAAAGAATGGTTCAAATTTCAGATGATCCTGGCCAAGAACTGCCCACTTAGAAAGACACCACCTGGCCTGACATTTTCTTAGTATGTGCCATTTAAGGGATAGTTAAGGGACACCCAAAAATGAAAATTTGCTAATTTATTTACTCTCAGGTCATCCAAGATGTAGGTAACTCTTTTCTTGAGAAAAGCATATACAGGAACACAAAATTAATACCAGTGGCTCCTGATGAAATATTGAGGTCTTATGAAGTGAAACGATTGGTTTGTGCAAGAAATGAAAGTTTTTGTGGTTTCTCATCATTTATGTAAAAAAGTGAGCAAGTTTATTCACTTTATATGCTTTAGACATGCAACACAGTCTTCTTATGCATCATTAATGGATGCTTTAATAATATAATTGCATGATTATATAAACAAACTAGTGAGCTGAACCAGTTCATTGAAACAAACTGTATGAAAGAACCAGTTTGTGAAAAAAGAGTCCTATTTCCGCGTTGCCTAAGGCTATAAATTACAGGTAATAATGTGGTAAATAATGCTCAGTTTCTTGTACAGACTGATCATTTCACTTCATAAGACCTCAATATATATCACCATGGAGCCATGGGTATTCATTTTGTGATCCTTGATATGCTTTTAATGGCTTTCATAGTGCCGGACTTGCATTTTATGAATCATCAAGGTTTCAGCTAAAAATCTTCTTTATTGTTCAACTGAAGAAAAAGAGTCACCTATATCTTGGATGGCCTGAGGGTAAGTAAATTAAGAGGTAATTTTAAATTTTTGGGTGAACTACCCCTTTAATCTGAAAAAACTGAACAAATCTGAATGATGAAGTCAAAGTGGCACAAGATAACGATTGTAGAGAAAGCTGTGAAATGATTGCAATATTGTGCAATGACTTTGTGATCAGAATCATTTGTAATTCACAGACATAAAGCAGAATATACAGCTCTGTTTATAGACATCTACATGCTGTACTGTGTGAAAACACTAAAAACCTATTTATCAACACAATATTTCACAATATAGGCACAAAACACTGGAGCAAGCCACTCATTGTTTGAAAAAAGACATCTGGAGTACTTGGTTCCACACAAAGTGACGGAATCCAGATGATTTAAGCAGTTTAAAACTACATTTGGGGATTGGGAATCAGTTCCATATAGATCAATTACCATTTGGAAGTAAATATGGTCTTTCTCTTCATGCAAATTGATTTCACCATGATCTAGTTTGTAATAATTCCCGAAGGGACACTTACAATAACCATTTTACAATTTATGGTAGCTGTTAAAAGAAATATTCAATATAATTACTCGCAGTGCAGCAAAAACACTGTCAATGTGACACGAGCATGCTGTTGTACACGAGCACGCCAATTCTTCTTTTAGCACCGTTTGACCACGGTGTGAACCAGGCCTCATGAATATTAAAATGAGATAACAGGGAGTGTTTTAAAATCATAAAATTACACATAGCCACTTTGACATTAAGCACAGAATATTACAGACATTTGTGTTTTGTGTTTATTTGCAGAGGTTTATATTGCACAGCAGGGTGTTTTGCAGTTTTCCACGGTTTTGACAGAGCGAGACCAACGCAGTGACAGCTGATAGATATGAATGAACACACAGATACACCATTGTGCTGTGCTCTCTATTAGCCCTTCAGCAAATTGGATTCTTTATAGCCTCAGTAACAGACAGAGAGTGCTGGATCTGAATCTCAGCATTATAATATGGTTTCCAATTCATTTTCATTACTTTACAGCCTGCGAGAATGTATACTGGCAAGTTATACTCCAGAAGAGAATTTTTGTCTCAATGTGTGAAATTAATTCTTCGGGGCAGCCAAGAATGTCTGTGGATTTGGTGAATTTTTATGCCACGAATAATTGTCCGTCTCTATAATTTGGATATAAAAATAAAGACATAATTGTAAGCCTCGGGTCAGGAAATGAAAGGATGGCTCCAGCTAATTTCTTTATATGGAGCCACTTATGAATTAATAGTCAGAGAGCTGAGGGAAAAGAACTGTACATTTTTCGATGTGCATTATGAAATTACCAGCCACCCATCCAGTTCTACAGATATTTTCAGATACAAGGGAAAAACTAATTCAAACATTGTTTTGTTGATACTATCTCCTGTAACGCATGATGTGTTCTGACATGAGAGAAGTTTGATCAGAGCTGATAATCAGAGTACAAGTCAAGACAAATCAAGCACAAACAAATGAGGAAAAATGTCCAGTTTTATCTTTTTCAAAGAGATGAAATCTAGAGTGATATCTCTGTGATGCACATCAGCGGGTGTTTGATTAGAGATCAAATAATCCGAGAAAAATATCATGTATAAGTGATGCTTGCTAAGGCTCAGAATTTCATTTAGTCCATAGAAAATATTTATGGACTAATATCATAGAGACTTGAGGGTGCATTCCTCTGCCTTGGGGTAGTAAGTAACAGCTTCCTAATAACCACCCAGGACATCCATGCAACTGCCTAGCAAAACCCTGGTAACCACCCAGAACACTTTAGCATCCATCTGGCAATAGCCTAAGAATGCCCAAGCAAATATCAACAACAGCCTAGAATCATGGCAGTAATTTTTGCTCAGACAAGCAACGCTAAAATTTTCCACAATTATTTATTATTGTTTTATTTATTAATGATAATGTATTTCAAATGTAAATAATTCATTTAGAATTTAGCATTTGCATGTTAATTACACAAAATTTATATTTCTTTTTTTTTCTGTTCCTCTTAGTTCTTTGTCATTTTTTGTGGGTAAAGTTGCTGCTTAGTTTTGTAACTGAAGTTTTTCCTTCACTTTCATATATTTTAATTTACATGTACAGTTAAATACAATGTATATATTTACACTTAAAATTGCCTTAAAAATGTGCTCCATTTCAGATTAAGGTTAGCTTCAATATAAATACAAAAGTATATATTGCACTTTCCTGATGTGTTGAAGATTTCGGCACACCACACTTGATGAATGAACAACTTCATCTCTATGCTTTTGAATTCCTTACAAAGTTCATATGCATAAATACACAAATGGAAGTGGGGATGGCCTGCTTCCTCAGATGGAGCTATAAAATTAAATGCTATCAGCTGTATTATCAGCTGGGTAATTACATTTGTGGGTAATTCATTTTCAAGGTGACGGGATTCTGCTATGTATAATTACAATTAGGGACAAGTTGCAGGCCAAGCGAAAATAGCTAATTAGCAGTATATCAAAGAAGCGTAAATTATGGAAGCATCAAGCATCTTGGTTTAATAAGAACGCTGGACTAAACTGCCAAAAGTATGAGGTCAGTGTTCACTACACTGCTTTAAAAACATTTATCACACTCCAAAATCAATGTAGCAGGCTATCCAAGTATATTCACATTTACATAATATAAACTACAGTTTAGTATGCATATAAACTAAACTATAAACAGAAATAGTCAGAGTAGTATGCTATTCCAAACATAGGTATTGACATAGAAGACAGGAAGCATTACTTTTTCTGGAAAAATGGTTCATGTACTTGGATATTTCCACATAAGAACTGTGAAATTTGTCACCAATAAACTGTTATTTAGATGTATTTACCGAACATTTTAACAAATCATATGATTTCTTGTACTATTCTCTTTACATGTGACTCATATGCAAGTCATCTCAGAAGAAGACTAAATGGGAGGTCCGTTAAGAGTGGTGGTTTGCCAAAGCCGGAACTTTCATCCTTTTTTAAACGATAAAGCTTACTGAAATCCTATAATTTGTTACCACTGAAATTTAGTAGCTTTAACCCTCAAGGCGGGTTTCCTTTTCATGCTGTCGTTAAAAAAAGCCAGGCTGCTTTTTAGTGTTAGCATGATCTGTTTCCCACTCTTCATGCAACAGGCATGTTCACCAAAGCCACAGAGATCTTCAGTTCTAACTATAGCAAAGACTGCCAAGTGAAGACTAGGAGATTATTTCCCAAAGCAAGTCCGCAACTGGCAATTAAAGATAAGTTGACACATCAAATCTCTCGTGACAGAACACTGACAGAATTTCATTTAAGCTTGACCTGACTCGCATTGTTCATTCAGCGTGAGTTCATTTCAACTCTCGTGAAGACAACACAAATTAGTTTTAATTAACCAAGCATAATTCACAAACATAATTCACTCTAAACACCTTTTGACTAAATGTCCAATCATTTAGAGAGAAACTGTTTTAATTAGAGACAAACCTGTAAGAGTTTTTTCTCAGTTTCTTGAATTCACTGTTCAAAAAGAATTTACGCTGCTTCAAACGTCAGTTTTTAGAGTAAAATTCCATTTCTTAAAATCAAATAAATTCAAAGGACTCCATTTTCAGACAGCAGGAATGTAACAATGCACCCCATGCTGGTTGAAAATCGATGTGACGATTCAAGTCAGTTGAGATGTTAAATGAATCATGATACATTTTGAGGTGGGGGTCTATATGAATTTATCTCTGAGGGGAACTGATTGTCTTCAGAAAAGTTTAGATGGTATTGTATTTGTATAATGCATATTAAAGTAGCGTTTATAAGTGCAGCGCTGCTTTGTTTACAGCGGAAACTAAGAAAACGCTGCACTGCTGTCTGCTGTCAGAAAGAGAATTTGCGTTTTCACTCGTCTGCTGTTTTTGTTTCGTTTAGATATGTTTTATGTAGTATAGTTTCACAAAACTAAAGTCAGACCATTCTGTTTTGCATCAAATTTAGAAATCATATGATCAAATTTAAACCAAAAACTGCTCCTGCTGCATGTATGCAGCATCTTTGTTTGGATTGTGATTAAAGTACAGTGGTTGCCTCTAATTTTAAATGGAAAGAGATTTATTTTATTTGTATTTATTTATTTGATTTGGGATTTGTTTTAAAATTTCAGTTTAATTTTGTTATTTGACATATTTCAGTTTCACTAAGAAATGTGCAGCATTTTGACAGAGAAATAAGAAGACACCTTTTCTTTCGAAATTTGTCTTAAATCTCATTTTGTTAAAAAAATGTGAGAAAAAAGTATCATGAATTGTATCACATCGTGAGTTGAGCCTTTAAAAAACAAGTAATCATTATATACAATGTTTTATTCTTGTTGAGAACATTTTCTTTTGTCACTGGCATTTTCTAAGAATATTTCTTGCAGAAACAGACTTGCATGAAGGGAGACCTCTCAGCACTTAAAAAAAACAACCTAGTAGAAATGTGAGAAAATTCTGAAAAAAGTGTCCTTGAGGAGAAATATACTGTATGTTTTGAAATTATTTCTGTTTTTATACCCTTTTCACCTCAATTGATGTACAAACTGATCAGCCACAACATTAAAACCACTGAGAGGTGAAGTGAATAACACTGATTATATGGCACCTTGGTTACACCTGTCAAGGAGTGGGATATATTAGGCAGCAAGTGAACAGTCAGTTCTTGAATTTCATGAGTCGGAAGCAGGAAAAATGAGCAAGCAAAAAGGAATGAGTGACTCTGACGATTGGGTCAGAGCTTCTCCAAAATGGCAAGTCTTGTATGGTGTTTCCGGTATACAGTGGTCAGTACTTACCAGAATTAATGAAACCGGTGAACTCGTGTCAGGTTCATGGGCATCCAAGGCTCACTGATGTAGGTGGGGAGCGAAGGCTTGCCCATCTGGTCCGATCACACAAATGAGCTATTGCAGCTGAAGTGCATCACAGTTTGTGTAGCCTCAAATCGTCAGAGAATCGAAAGTGGCTACAATGAGCACATGAGTGTCAGAACTGTGCCACGGAGCAATAAAAGAAGGTTACCTGGTCTGATGAGTTACATGGTGGATGAGCTTTGCCTGGCGGAGGCAGTGTTGTTCTCTGTTAAATCATCTAAACCAACAACATGTATGTTAGACCCTATTCCATCTAAACTACTAAAAGAGCTGCTTCCAGAAGTCATAGATCCTCTTTTGGCTATTATTAATTCATCATTGTCATTAGGATATGTCCCCAAAACCTTCAAATTGGCTGTTATTAAGCCTCTCATTAAAAAACCACAACTTGACCCCAAAGATCTAGTTAATTACAGACCGATCTCAAATCTCCCTTTTCTGTCAAAGATACTAGAAAAGGTAGTATCCTCACAATTATATTCCTTCTTAGAGAACAATGGTATCTGTGAGGAATTCCAGTCAGGATTTAGACCGTATCATAGTACTGAGACTGCTCTCATTAGAGTTACAAATGATCTGCTTCTATCATCTGATCGTGGTTGTATCTCTTTATTAGTTCTACTGGATCTTAGCGCTGCGTTCGACACTATCGACCACAACATTCTTTTAAATAGACTAGAACACTTTGTTGGCATTAGTGGAAGTGCCTTAGCATGGTTCAAATCGTACTTATCTGACCGCCATCAGTTCGTAGCAGTGAATGAAGAGGTATCATATCGATCACAAGTGCAGTATGGAGTACCTCAAGGCTCAGTACTAGGGCCATTACTTTTCACACTTTACATGTTACCCTTGGGAGATATTATCAGGAGACATGTTAGCTTTCACTTTTACGCTGATGATACTCAGCTCTGTATTTCTTCACGGCCCGGTGAAACACACCAAACCGAGAAACTAACAGAATGCATAGTCGATATTTAAAAAAAAAAAAAAAAAACACAACCCACACACTGGATGACGAGTAACTTCTTACTGCCAAATTCTTAAAAAACAGAGGTGTTAATTATCGGTCCTAAAAACCCCACATGTAATAACCTAGAACACTATCTAACACTTGACGGCTGCACTGTCAATTCTTCTTCATCAGTTAGAAACCTAGGTGTGCTGTTTGATAGCAATCTTTCATTTGAAAGCCATGTTTCTAGCATCTGTAAAACTGCGTTTTTCCATCTCAAAAACATATCTAAATTGCGACCTATGCTCTCAACGTCAAATGCAGAAATGCTAATTCATGCATTTATGACCTCAAGGTTAGACTATTGTAATGCTTTACTGGGTGGTTGTTCTGCACGCTTGATCAACAAACTACAGTTGGTCCAAAATGCAGCAGCTAGAGTCCTTACTAGAACCAGGAAGTATGACCATATTAGCCCGGTTCTGTCAACACTGCACTGGCTCCCTATCAAACATCATATAGATTTTAAAATCTTGTTAATTACTTATAAAGCCCTGAATGGCTTAGCTCCTCAGTACTTGAGCGAGCTCCTATCACATTATAGTCCTCCACGTCCGCTGTGTTCTCAAAACTCTGGCCGTTTGATAATACCTAGAATATCAAAATCGACTGCGGGCGGCAGATCCTTTTCCTATTTAACACCCAAACTCTGGAACAATCTACCTAACACTGTTTGGGAGGCAGACACACTCTGTCAGTTTAAATCTAGATTAAAGACACATTTCTTTAACCTGGCTTACACATAACACACTACTACACTTCTATTATTCAAATCCGTTAAAGGATTGTTAGGCTGCATTAATTAGATCAACCGGAACTGGGAACACTCCCCATAACACACGATGTACTCGTTACATCGTAAGAAGAATGGTATCTATGCTAATATTTGTCTGTTTCTTCCTTATTCTGTTTCTCAGTCCGTGTCCGGATCAGATGGTGGATCGGCGCTGGGAGATGATGTCTGTGGCCCTGATCATCGGTGGAGGCCGGACACCTGGATGAGCCCCGGGGACATATCCCCAGTGAAGACCTCGACTAAAAATACAATGAAACTAAAAATAAAACAAAATAACTAAAAATATAATAAAATACCTAACTACATAATACTATTGTTAGAAATTGAAACAATATAAAAATGGAAATATAATACATTTATACATTTAAAATTTTAATTAAAACAATAAGTAAACAATAAATAAACAATAATATCCTGGCCAGAGGAGAACTGGCCCCTCAACTGAGCTTGGTTTCTCCCAAGGTTTTTTTCTCCATTCTGTCACAGAGGGAGTTTTGGTTCCTCGCCACTGTCGCCTCTGGCTTGCTCAGTTGGGGACACTTAATTTCTAGTGATTGTCAATTTGATTTCACAGATACTATTTAAACTAAACTAAGCTAGACAATGACATCTCTGAATTCAATAATGAAATGCCCTTAACTGAAAACTGAGTGTTTAATCTTATCATTATACATTACTGACACTCTATCCTCCAATTTGATACTGTTAAGTGCTTTGACTTAGTACTTTGCTTTGATTTAATTTTTTTGTCAATATCACACACCCCTACTTTGTTCTATTACTTGTCATTTGTTTCTTTGTTCTGATTGTTTACCTTCCTTCAGTAAGTTTGATAAATTTTTACTTATACTAGTTGTAGGGCCTATTAGTTTTTACTGGTCAGTAACTGGCAAAATAGTCTTAAAAACCAACATGAAAAAGAAGTGTGATAAGCTTGTGGATTCCAAATCCTAAGTTTATATATATATATATATATAATGTCAGTCCTCTGTCGTGTGTCATGTGTTCCCGCCTCTTGTGTCCTTATTTGGTTTGTTTCCTGTCCTTGTTTAATGTGATTATTGGTTAATTATGTTCCAGCTGTGTTTTGCCTATTAGCCTGTGTACATTAGTTCCTGCCCGTTCTGTTTCGTGCGGTCTGGTCTACTCGTTACTCCCCGGTGTTCCTGTGTGTGTGTGTGTGTCTGCCTTGCTTTGCCTTGCCTTGCCGTCATTAAAGACTATTATTTGAGTTATATCCTCGTCTACGTGTTCCTGTGTCCTCATGTGTTCACCGTGACAGAAGACCAGACCGAAACAGTAAGCGGCGCCCCTTCACTACGTTTTATTTTGTTCCTGTCTTGTTTGTCTGCCCCGCGGCGTGGAAGTCGCCGCTCGTCCTCCCGCCATAGCCCACGACAGCAACGCGTGGGAGTTCGGCGGGAGCGGCGCGAGTGTCGCGAGTCCGCTGGCCGCGAGCTCTCTCCAGCCCGCCGTTCGCGGGGAAATCACCGCCGCCGTCCGCGGCTCCCCAGTCCAGATCACGGGCTGCCGCTGTTCACGCCGCGGTCCATGGCTCGGATCGTTTCCGCGGCTCCCCTATTCACGCCGCCGACCCGCCTCTGACTCAATGCCCGCCGGATTGCCGCTGACTCATGCCCGTCGGCCGCCGCTACCCTCTCCGTGGATCTAGTCCACACGTCACGGCCAGGAGAGCCGTGTTTGTTTGTTGTGCCCACAGGAACATTTTAACTAACCTAGTCTTGTCTTGTCTGCGGAGACTCGTCGGGGGCAGGCGGCTCCTTGTCCTGTGGCCGTGGAGGCCAATCCCAGCCGCCTGCGCCTCCCTGTCGTTGAAGTGGAAGCGGTTGCTGAGGGAACCTTGTGAGGGCCCCTGAAGTCTTGTCATGCCCAGAAGAAGCCTCAGCTTCCGAGCTAGCCCAGGAGGGCTCCTGTTCCTGTGGGCGGTCCTGTCCTGTGTGTTTAGCCCTGGAGGGCTATCGGGTTCCTGTCCTGTTCCTGTCTGTTTGGCCCCAGAGGGCTCCTGATACCCCCTGGATTCCCCAAGGAAATTTTTTTGGGGGGGGGGTAGTAGAGCTCTGGGTGGGATGGGCGGGCCGAGGAACGAAGACCACCCGCCATGGCCTCCGGAGCCCCTTGCTCCGCCATGGCCTCCGGAGCCCCTTGCTCCGCCATGGCTTCCTGAGCCCCTTGCTCCGCCATGGCCTCCAGAGCTCCCAGCTCCGCCGGGGCCTCCGTCTGTCTGTTCCGCTCTGGAGGTCCCCGTCCTGTGTTACTATCCGTGTCTGTCCTGAGGGGCCTCCAGTGCGCCCACCCCCCCTCCCTGGTGGAACTGTTATGGCGTGGGAGTTCTGTCAGGGTTCTGTCGTGTGTGTCTTGTGTTCCCGCCTCTTGTGTCCTTATTTGGTTTGTTTCCTGTCCTTGTTTCAAGTGATTATTAGTTTAGTATGTTCAGCTGTGTCTGATTAACCTGTCTATATTCGTTCATGCCCGTTCTTTTTCGTGTTGTCTGGTCTACTCGTTACTCCCCGGTGTTCCTGTGTCTACCTTGCCTTGTCTTGCCCTGATGTCTCAATTAAAGACTATAATTTGAGTTTACGTCCTCGTCCGCTTGTTCCTGTGTCCTCCCTCGTGTGTGCACCGTGACATATATATATATATATATATATATATATATATATATATATATAATTAGGATTTAAAATTTTAATATTAATACAAATAAAAGAATTATTAAATCAAAAAAAAAATTATAAACCAAGAGTGCAACAGTAGTTGAACACTGTGCAGTACAAAGCATATTTAAATAGACATCAAAAACATAAAAAGTGTGTGTACACTATATAGCTAGACCGCAGTGCAATTAAATTATTATTATCGTTGTTGTTGTAATAGTTTATGTATTTTAATGTTGTTAACTACCTCAATGCTACTAAGACAACTAAGTCACCATTTCAGTCTTAAAGGCTGCGTCATACCATACAGAATGTCCATCCATTATACCTTTCAGAGGCTAAATAAGCAATCCATTCCATAAATTATCCTTAGGCAAAGAAAGAACATCTTCAATTTGTAGAGTGCTGTGATTTTTCTTCCTACTTTGAAGCTTGGTGATATCTTCTAAGAGTGTCTGTGATGTAATACATCAATCTGCATTATTATTTTATCTGCGCTAGCACGGAACATTAACACACACAAATCTGCAGTGTTTAGTTAGACATGTCAAAGGAGTGTCTTTGATGTCGAGAGATGACTTTGATATGCACAATCCTTGAAAGTTACCTTGGATGAGACGCTTATATTATTCCCTATGAACACAAATCTCTTGACTTTGGGTCTCCACAAACGTCGCCTTTGTGTGTTCTGCCTCCCATTTATCTAGAGGTAAGACAACAAAAAGCTCCTCCTGTCTTCTAACATTCATCTGCAGAACTTCAAAGAGACTCGTACCTGAGACACGGTAGAGGTAGACTGATCATCAAAGTGTAGAGTACGCCTTGTAGGGTGTCTACTTGGTTATCTGATCTGAAGAATCCTTGTTACTGCCATGAGGACCTGTCATCAATAGAAATAGGAAGTCAGATGTCACTAATCTCATCAGCCTCATTGGTTTTTGATTACTGATTGTAAACCCTAGATAAAGAACTGAATCAAAAGAGTGAATCATTCGCGAATCAGGCCTCGCTAGTGCTGACTCTAAACAGCTGATAGAATACACAAGATATGATTTCTGAAATTATATGAAAGGAAATATTATTTTCAGATCGGTATACATTAACTTCCATTGTGAGAAAATGATTCATCAGTGATATTAAATAGGGCACAGTGGTATGTTTATGCTCATGTACACAAATGACTTTATATTAAATATAATCTGATCATTTGCCAACACAACATTTGTCAATACAGTAAACAAACTGAACAAATCAAGAATAGAACCAATTATATAGACTCTAACCATTATAAATAATCTTACATGGATGGAGACATGAACTTCATGAACTTCAGCTCACCTGCCTGTTGGCATATGGCCATGTCGTTAAAACTCACTTGTTTTGCAGCTTGTTTTCCATTGCACTCCATTAATATTTTATCAAGTTATTTCTCGATATTTAAATTTTTCTTTAGATGTTGACCAAGGTGCCTTCAGAAAGTCATGTCGGAAAGATTGTATTTATGTATTGAACGCACATGAATGCCACTACAAAGACGTAATCATGAGCAGGGAAATATAGAGCTTTCAAGTTTCTGAGTTGGGGGCCAGTAAGAAAATATGGGGAGGCAGTGTCTGTACTGAATTTTAAAATACATAATTAATTTGTTGAAATCATTATTATTATTTTCTGAAAGCTGACTGGTTCGAATGGATACATCTGATAGTACGCATAAAAATTTGTTGCATTTAAGATAAGGTGACCCAGACCGAAAGCCCTCTTGATTCATTTGAGTTAGATGGCAGGAGAGTTCGAGTTCATCTAAAAATGTAAGTGGTTTTATTGTCATATATTACTTTTTAGACCAGCATGAAAAATAATTTTAATTGTTTAATAGTAGATACAGTATCTTTGTAATTGCCTTCATGGTAGGGCATAAAGAGAGGGCACAGTTTAACAGCAATTAAAGTAACAGCAATAAATTAAAGATTTCTGTCGTACGGATAGCTAATTAATGGCGTGATGGATGCCATGCTGTGTTGTCATAGTAACATTTCGGTTGAAGATAAAGAGAACATAATGACAATGTCTTTCATTTGGTTCCTTCGCCAAGTGTGTTCCAAACAGTCACATTATGAGGCAGTTGCTCCCTCCAGAATTCAAGGGCTCTGCCCCTCTGAAGTAAACAGAGAATAGGAATGCTCACGTCTTGGAATTAAACCTTTATTTAGCCTCATTTTTTGGGGTGCATTTTGGAGGGAAATAAACAATCTTGCGTCATTTTAATGTACATTCTGAACCTTCATCCTGTCAGCTTCCTCTGACATTCATACAGTAAGTAAAACTATCTTTAAAAACATTTTTGTACTCAACTATTCATCACTTTCATGAATAGTTTTGTTTTCACAATTGTTTAACCTACATTTTGACAGGGCATTAAATAGTCAATAATATATTTATATAATATGTGGCAGAATGTTTTATTTTTCTTCTTTAATTCGAATGGGTGTCTAGTGTGGAACATGCTCCAGTTTTATTTATTTATTCATTCTTTATTTGTTCTGTTCAAATGTAGTTACAGAAATTGGCTTTCAAAAATAAACCTATTCTAAGAAAATAAGTTCACTTCAGTAAAAAGTTTTACAACTAGCCTCAATCTTACTTATATATATTGTTTTTTAAAAATACAGAAGAAAATCCATTGAAGAGCACTCATGACTCATCATTCACAAATACATGTCTGTGGATCTATAGGAACAATATAAAAGCAGCTTTCCTGCAACAATTTGATATTTCTGGTTGAGAGCACAGCATGTGACCTTTGTAGCAGCACAGACAGCTGTGTTGAGGTTTTTTTTTTTACTCCATATGCTGAGATCATTAATCAAGTGCTGAATGATGCTATTTATTATGAACAAGAAATGATGCATATCACATTAAATGTCATTTAAATTCATATTTTTCTGCTGACATGCTCTTAGGTACAGGTCATTAATCTGGTGACTATTGCAGGACATTAGTTATCAGACAGCAAATTTAACAAGGCATCCTGTTTTGCTGAAAATCACAGGTTTCTCAGCTTACCCGTATCATTCATATTACTATCAGCCATATGGCCTCAGGTTTTGCCTAGTGCAGAAAAACACACACATGCAATTTCTTCTCACAGACGTAATATCTGTGCTCTTTGCTTAAGGGGAGAATTATGGAAAGTGTTTGATATACAGTCTTGTTTAATATTATATAAATAACCTACAATATTAATATCACTTCAGGTGATTTCAAATCTTTTTCTGACAGACATATATATGAGATCTGGTGTTATTCAAATAAACCACTCTATTTAGCTATATTTCATCTATATTTTGTTTTCAATATTGTAAAGGTGGTTGAAGCCATTCTTTTTCATTCTTTTCTAACATCCTTTTTCCCTGGTGACATCGCAAGAGGTAGCCTACAAGTGTTTAAATAGATTTACTAGTGTAACTGTCAGCTACATGTTTATCAAAAAGCAAAAAGACAAACTTCACAATAAAATAATAATGATTATAGATGGTATTCACAAAAATAAATAATTAAGTACAATAAAATGTAGTTTCAGCAGCTCAGGTGGAAGTTGGCAGCTCATTTCTCCAGAGAGGAAGAAAGAGGGTGAAGGTTTTGGAAATTTACTTTTTACCTTGTTATGAAGGCATCACTCATTCTGGAGAGAACAGAGACTGTTTTTAGTAAATTGAGGTACGGAAGTGTTGTAAACTGAATAGGTTTATACATATATACTGTATTTATTATATATAAAAATAAAATATGCAAAGGTATGAAATATTCACAATTTTGTTTTTAACTTAAACATGCACTGGTATTTTTGTATGATGTATTATGTTTTATTGTTATTGTATTGACTGAAGAACACATACTTGCATGGAGTACCACAAGTACTAGTATTAGGTCCAATTGCTTTTCAAGTCTCTGAATATCAGAAAACCCTGCTGTTGGTATTTGATCAAGGTCTGCTTTGCATTCAAATCGCAGATTGTTTCCTTTGATCCACAGCAGTCTGTGTCCTCTATTATGCTTTTAATGGCCCTTGTTTCTGTTTTTGTTCTATAATCATTTTATACTCAGTCCACAGGCTGCCTTCAGTTCATTCACTGACCGTTTAATGCATACTGTGCACAAAAATGGCAAGAGTTGATTGGAATCACCAGTTATAATCTGAAGTCAGAGTGTTTATAAAGTAACAAATTGCTACAACATGTGCTTTAGAGGAGTTTGAGAAGTTTGTAAGGGTTGTAGCGTCAGATGATTGTACATAGTCTTTTTCAATGGTCGCTCATTAAGTCCTTAACGTTTTTTACAACATACAACAACTGCAGAGGAATCTCGACCTAACCAAATTAAAGTCAGATGAAGATGCCGATGCTTGACGACTCCAGACCATTTTTGAACCCTTGTTGAATTAATGACTCAAATTTTACACTTGACATTTGTGATGTAATGAGCTCAATATTATGTTTTAGAGACATATTGCAATAGCTTGGCAGCAGTGGGCTGCTATATTACCTGACCTTCTACAGCAGGAGGGAATATGAGACAGGTCAAAAGAGCACTTTGATACAGTGAATATGAATTATGCCTTATGCAGGTCAGAGTAATTATGGCAAAATTACCATTTCATTTTAGCCTAAAGCTGTTTGAATCAAAGTTGGGAAAGGGTGCTGTGTCCTTAGCACAGACATATTGGTATTACATACCATGCAGGGCCCTTACCTGAATTTTCTTGCCTTATTTCTAGTAGAAAGCGCTTGAGCGCTCTAATGTAATACTAAGTAGGTGGTCTTTTAGAAGATGCTTTTATCTAGAGTGACTTGCCGTACCTGTATTACATATAATGACCCTTGATCAGCCTGGGGTTAAGTGGTTTGATCAAGGCCACAAAATCTGGGGTACGCATACATTTAACACTGACAGGGAAAACATAAGGGCTCTATGTATAGCATTAGCATGATATTAGTATATGTAAGTGTTCATACACAAGGTTTGGATCTCATATAATCTTTTAATTTATGGTACACATATATGTACAGATGGACAGTTTCTAAAACATTTATGTACAATTTTAGGTGCATTAAATTCAGCCACAAGAAGAGTGCAAATGTCTTTTATTTACCTGAATGATATACATCTGATACTACAAGGTCTATTTTGAACAGTATATTAAATATATAATTATTTACTTATAAATAAGAGTATCCATCTATATATGGGCTCACTGCAAAGTCTCTAAGATATTCTGGTCTCAAGATATTGTTAAAGTCTAAGCATTTTTCTTGTTTTATCACCTACCAGGTAAAAAGTTTAGAAACAAAGAGCACACTTTACCTCAATGATCTGTGCAATTTGAGGGATCATTCATTCATCTATTTGGGTAACCTTGCAAAGGTTTCATCAATGCCTGTTCCTTTGTTAAAGGATTTGTAAAGATTTGAACATCCCTAAACTTAGAAAGGTCAAATGGCTTGTTTCAGAAGCTGTCAATGCATTTATATTGTACATTTCAGAAAAATAATATCTGCTATATATAAGAAGTATGTTGGTGCATTCAAATGATATCAGAAAGATAATATTTGCAAGTGCACATGAACACCAAAGTCATAATTACAAATGGAAAACAGTAGTTTCTGAGTTGGGTTTTGTCAGCAAGAAAACATGGTGGAAACAATGAATGCAATGTCTGTAGTTAAAGATTTATTTATTACAATACATTACTTTTTTTATTTAAAATACACTGAATTGAGTTGCATGTACAAAATATGTTAATATAGTACACTGGATAGAATATATTAGCTTTCAGTTGCTTCATAAATTTATTAAATACAAGCTAAAAAAAAAACACCTGATGTGCATTCTTTGTTGGTCATTTTGTAAAAGTACAGTTTTATTTTTCACATGTTTTATAGTTTTTTTTTTTTGTTTTGTTTTTTAGATAAAATCTCCATGCAGACCAATAAATAATCTGTGTCTGAAATTCATTCACTATATAGTTGATGTCATATACTGTAGTCCACAGCATGAAAAAAGGAGTGAGAAAATTTGGACACTGATGTAAATATTGTGTACCTGAAGTGAGCTGTGGAGCTGTCACAAAAACAATTTTGTCCAACAGTTTCCTTCAGACTCTGCTCCTGGAGGGTCACTGTCCTGTAGAGTGTAGCTCCAACCAACTTTAAAACACCTGCCTGAAAGTTTCTAGTAATCCTACTGAATACCTTGATTAGCTGGTTTTAGGTGTGTTTAATTAGAGCTGAAGCTGAACTCTGCAGGACAGTGGTCCTCCAGGTACTCAGTTAAAATAGTAGAAGTAACAGCAAAAATAAAATGAGACATGTTTTTTTAAGCATTTTGAATGATTATCTTTACACCAAGTGAATGCATTGTATGAAATGTTTTGTCAGACAGGTCAGAAAGGTTTTGTTGAGAGTGAAAAACAAAATGCAATGGTGCAGAGGTCAAAAATGTCCATCCAGTGCATGTTTATATAGAACAACAATTAAAAAGCAGCACAGTGGAACACAAAAACACATTGTAATTAAATGGCCTTCAAACAGTGAATGTGATGCACAGGGCATGAATGTATTCCAGATAGACTACAAGAATGTTTGTGGAGTTAACAACCCCTAAACCTACCTCTAGAAAGACTGACAAACTAAACTTCTCAAAATGTGTTGTTGTGGACTGAAAATAAATAAGTAAATAAATAAATAGTCAGTGACTTCTAGAGCCATTGATACCTGTTCAGTGCTTCTGTCTGGGAAAACAATGGGACATTTGGTTGTTTTTGCGATATGCAATGAATTAATTAGCAAATTATGTAATTAATTTGATTAAATATTAATTACTTCAACATAACTAACAATATCACAAATCCACTCCCTGGTAAGAACATCAATAGTTTTTTACAAAGAGTTTAACATTTTATAATTAAATGGCAATTATACTCATTCATTCACAGTGTATTGACAGTAACCGCTAACCAATTGATTTTGATGTTAAGAAATAGATCACATTGACTTATACATAAGCATATCCCTAGCCTCAGAGCTCATGAAAGGTCTGTCTTAAAGGTTTATACAGTACATGATATATCTAAATTTCTTTTCTTACTTCCAGAAATTCTCCAAAATAATACTTACTGTAAGTATCATAATCAAGTAAAATTACTCAACTGTTTTATACCCTGACAAATAAGAACTTGACAGATTTTAAAACTAACCTCTTTTTTTTTTTTTAAAGGATAGAAAGGTTTAACAGAAAGGATTAAATGGGGTTTAGTTTAGTGGTTCAGGCTGAATTAATTGCAGGGGGTCAATAATTACAGTTAAAGGTTTAGAACAAACCCTAACCAGAATGTTGAGAAAAAATCAATACCCTTACAAGCACTGTAATTAAGGTGCCATATTCTAAATACACTAACTACACTTGCACAATTTAGTTTCAGATTTAAAAGAAAAAAAACAACAACAACATAAAAAGGGAGCACTCAGATCAACTGATCATTACACTTCGATCAATTTCACCCACAGCTCTTACAATCAGTAAGATCTTGTTGTAGTAACAGCACGAGTGCAGTGAGATCAATGGAGCTGAGCCATGTAGCCGCACTCCTGGTGCCTGTCTCTCTGATTGGCATCTGATGATTTTTACTCCAGCCTGCTGATCTTTTCTGATAGTGTGGGTCTAATCGATAGCTGCCAGTCTTACATTTCAGTAATTATGCGGTCTTGCCTGATTGAGCCACTGGTGAGGCCTCATTCTAAGGAGTCGAACACCATTAGACCAAAAATCTCAGCTGTACTGAGGAGTGAAGGAAACAGTCGGCATCACAGAATGTCAGCGGGTACTTTTATTAGCGGTGCTTGATACCTCATGAATGAAGCAACCTCAAATTGTGTGGCCAGTTGAGGTAAAATGTGCTATTGCTTTCTAAGCTAATTGTTTTTCACCAGGTGATAAAACAAGAAACAAATGCTTAGACTTTATAGAAATCAGAATATCATAGTGGTTTGATTGTGAGGCTTTCTGATTTGGTCCAGTAAGCAACCACCCAGACCACTCGAGCAAATGCATAGCAAAATGCTAAAAGCAGCTCAGAATACAGTACTTAAGTGACTACATACTATAGAAACATCTTGACAAAAACACAAATTAGGCAAGAAGCATATATGCCTACTTTAAGCAAGTCCATGAATGCAACCATGAGCGCTTGGTCAGCGTGCATATTTGCATTTGTTGTTTCCTTATATCTACAGTATGTAATATTAACAATATTCATCATTGCAAAATGTGTTTTGTACGCAATTAATAACCGAACACAAAAATGTGTGCATACTTGTAGAAGGTATACTTCTGGACTCATACACCAGGTTACTTCATAAAAGTTACAATTCAATGCAAATGCTTTAAAACCAGTGTTATCTTAGCATTATTTATACACTATTAAAATATTTATTAATATTTTGAATAGTGCTGTGAAATGATTAATCACGATTAATCGCATCCAAAATAAAAGTTTTTGTTTACATTATATATATATATATATATATATATATATATATATATACACACACACACACACATTAATGTAAATATTTACTGTATGTGTGTGTATTTATATATACATAATAAATATACACATAACACACACATATATTATGCAAACAAAAACTTTTGTTTTGTATGCGATTAATCACGATTTATCGCTTGACAGCACTAATTTTGAATTGTAATTTTATCATTTGATTTTAGTTCGTTTTAGTAATTGAATGTGCTTGTCATTAGTAGTAGTAGTAGTAGTAGTATTTAGCTTTTTTTAGTTTTCATAATTTTAGTACTTAATCTGGTAACACTTTATAATAACGTTCAGTTGTAAGTCATTTATAAGTGATCAGTTAATGATGAACTAATCATTTACAAAACATTCATAAGCGATTAATAAGTGATATGCTAACAATTTGTGTTTTGTTAATTCATTTACAAGTTGTTTACAAGTAATTAGTTAATGATGAACTAATCATTTACAAAACATGACTATGCATTCACAGATGATTAATAAGTGATGTTAATATTTTTATCTATGTTTTGTAGATTAAATTATAAATCATTTACAAGTGATTAGATGATGATGAACTAATCATTTACAAAACATGACTATACATTCACAAATGATTAAGTAATATGCTAACGATTTACAAATCTGTCATAAGTTATATTTAAAAAATAGCATCATGAAATAATCAAACAGATCCTTAATGGTTAATAGTTACTAGTTAAGCTACTAGTTAATATATTATTAATTACTTATAAATCATTGAAATGTCAGCATTGTACTATTATCTCAATAAACATTATAAATCATTTACAAAGCTTTCTGCATTCCCTAATCTAAAGTGTAAACTACTCATCAGTTTAAAAAAACGTCCCAACATTTCCAGAATTCGGATTGTAATATTTAGATTTTATTTCAGTTTTATTTGGATTAATGAAATAATCTTTAATTAATACAAATACTTTTTAATTGATTAAGTTAACAGTAGAAACACTGCTTAACACATGGCTGACCTGTGACACAAACTGAAACATTCCAACCATCTAAGTTTAAAAGTGACGTCTTTGTGTAGACCTGGTAAAAAAAAAAAAAAAAAAACTTGGATGAAAAGAATTGTTTAGAATTGATTTCCATGCACAGCACGCACAAGTGAAATCATACAGAATTTACAAGTAACATGGTCCGAATCCACACATGGCCTCTTTCTCAAGATGACCACATGTTGCTTTTCAAATTCACAGCACATTTTATAGAGCTTGAAATTTGCTGTATTATGAAATCATATCTTTGTCATTTCCATCCCGTAGTTCCATTATGAGAGCCAAATTCTTGGCTACAATTACTCCTCAAATGCTTGCAAACCCAAATGTTTGCAATATCTCATTCAGCAGTCAGTTACTTGGTATTCTGAAGAATCCAAGGGCTGTGAATGCCGACATAAAAGTTTTTTTTTTTTTTTTTTCAAGTGAACACAGAACACAAAAAGGTTTTCAACAAGTCTAAAAGAGCAGTTTTGAAGGCAAAATAAATAAATACTCTACGTAAACAAAACGGCTGCCTGAATTTCCATTGTTTGGGGCTGAATAAAAGTGTGAAAGAATGAGTGCAAACCCCATAAGGATGCGCTCAAATCCCAGAGCCTCGTGTTTGTGTCGTGAATGGCAGAGCTCACACGCGTGGTTTACGCGTCTATATTTCGATTCCATTTTATTCTCACGAATGCCGCAACACGGCATGGTACATAAATACACCTGTGTCTTTGTATAAACCGAACCTCCACCTCAGTCTAGAAAAGTCAGCAAGCACGCTGGGTAAATGACTAAATTAGGGAAGCTGACAGCCCAATCCAGTGCAATGTAAACACTGGGTTTTTGTGCGAGTGGCAAGGACAGGCAGAGATAAGCCAAGCCAACAATGAGGACGGCTGTTGTTGTTGTTGCATTTTCAGGGTTTGCTGTGACTGTAGAAGAGAAGATACAGAAATGTAGTGCCAAATAAGCAGTGGAGAGCTGCCTGATCTACCCCACAAAGTTACCTTCACCTGACCTTGCTTAAAAAGTTTCTCTAACTGGATTTGTCTCATGCTTAGTGCAGAATTCACAAAGTTACAAAGGTGGTTTTAATCTAATTGGTGGTGGTTGGTGCTCATGAACTTGACCCATCCTGCTACATTTGTTCTACAAACATGAACTGTACGTCTAGTTAAGGAGAAGTATGTAATTAGATCAGATTTGTAAAATCATCTGGTGATAAAACAGCCAGAAAAATCCTATAGACTCAAACTGAAGGAAGGAACCAAACCCTAGCAACCAATAAGAACACCCTAACAACCAAAATAGTAGCACTGTACTACAAAACCACTCAGAACAAATTAGCAACCAAATAGTAACGTCCCGACAACCACAAAGCAACATGTTAAAATGCAAAGCAATTCCCTACCTTGAAGACCTTAGCAGATGACCTTCACGTACTATCGGAATTAACATAAATATAAGTTTCCTAGTCGGAAATTGGACACGAACGGCCTCTTAAGTCATATTTACAAATAGGAAACTCTGAGATGATTTTGATTCCCGTGTTCCAAGTTGGGCGCACCATAATCTTTAAACATGGTGGAGTAGAGAAGCATAGCGTACCTATATAAAGTTTTATTTGTTTTTCTCACAACATCTACATTGCTTTCATTTGCTGTTACAGTCATGTGTATTTATGTATATAAATAATCATTTGATGCATATTGTATGTATTGAACACAGCGAAAATAGCATATTTGACCAAAATTTGGCATCGTCATCCAGCTGAAAATCTAGATGCCGCAGCGAATGTTTATATGGCTACCAGTGAATGGGATGCTACATTTGAATAAAAATCCATTGACTAAATGTCTCCTATATCTTTCGGCTTTAAAAAAGATTTCGCCAATTAGAATGAACTCATGAATGCGCCATCCTCCATTATTCCTGTTCTTTCCAACAACAAAGCACTTGAAAGTGACAAACTTGTAATTACAACTTCACAAGTGGGAAGTAGGACATTTATGGGTTTTGATACAAATTTTACAATTTCGATTCGATTTGCTTTTGATTCACAAGCTTGTGATTTGATTCCGATTCAGTTTGATATTGATTATTTTGGATATGTCAGATACAGTACATGGCAAATGGGGGAGAAAAAAAAACTCCCAACAAATGCTGTAAAATACACATAAGAGTCAGTTGGTACTATATTACTATAATATTGAAGGTTGGAATTAAGTGAAATTAAGCACTGATAGCCTTGTGGGCAATGCGCTGATATACTGTGCACAGAACAGTAAAACTAAAAATGAATATGTTATATGGTCCATATATTTAGTTTAGCAAAATGCTTCTCTCTACAGTTCATTTTTCTAGCAGACTGATGATTTTTGATGAGGTAAATGTGACTTTTCGAAGCTGTAATATTGACGTCTTTCTGCGGCTGAAACACTGATTGAGTGATTACATGAGACAGGATATGGATTTTGGTGAGCTTTACATTTTCTTTTAACATACCTTCGGATGTTTATTCATGTTTATTTCATGCTGAAACTGGTTAAAGCAAAGGAGATGATCAGTTCACGCACACCTCGTGCTGCCGCTTCAGCGATCTGTTACTTTTACATTAAACGGCATCAGATTTTTATTTATTGTTTGAATTCTGTAATAAAATGGATACAATTTGAAATCTGAGACTTTGTTTCATATCAAATGTAACAAAGCACAAAGCTTATTGCGATTTATTTGGATGAGAGGCACGCTACAATGTTCCGTTCATTAACTGAAAACAGGTAGTTGGAGAAGATTCCATTTTGATTGATGAAAATGTTTATTTGCAGCTGTGACCGATTATAATTCACTCACAGCTGCAACTAACAGTGATTAAATCTTACACATATGAAAGCAATATTGATTGAGCACATGACCAAAAAAAAGAGTTTTGACTGAATATTCCAAAATACCATTATGACAATGAGCATTAATGTCAAGCGGAGATTGAGATTTGTCTTGGCATTTTGTGAGGCGGTGATCTGACGTCTGAAATCCTGCACTGCCTCTGGCCTCATTACTGCCGTTTGCTTTTATGATGTGCAAATCTCACTCGCTCTCTCTCAAAATTCATTTTTCCCTGGCGTTCTGGTGGCTGTTTTCCAATCAGGTGTTTTCTTTAAATGCTCACTGAGGGGAAGTATTCGTCATATGGAAAAAGATGGAAGGGGAAGAGAGAGAAGATAGAAAAATGAGGAGAACAAAGAACATTTTGGAAGGTCTCAGACCTCTGTTCTGGCAGAAAGAGCAACATTATTCATTGAGACAGGAATATGGCTGGTTATTTGCACGAACGGAGACCCGTCCATGCCATAGGTGAAAGACTCGGCTTGAATTTTGACTGGCTGAAGATACGACAGGAAATAATAGAGGATGGGGAATGGGAGAGGAGGAATTGTATGCTTCAATACAGTTTTTCTTCAATGCAAACATTGTTCACTGCACACATGGCTCTGAAGACTTTTTATCTGTCAAGTGGGTGTCAAGGTATTTTTGGATTCTTTCGAATATAAAACACTCGCACGCGTATTATTCCAGGACAGCACATGCAAAAACTACAATTCCTCCCTGACAGAAGCTTTGAGAACATCTTAAGCTGTAAGACCTTGACAGCAGGATCGTGGCAAACTTTTGTGTGTACAACTGTCATGTCTCTCGTTTGCAAGATTTAATAAATGTTTTGGATTTACTCATGAGAATTACATGGCATGTTATTCTGGCTTTCCATTTTAAGGGATTTTTTCAACCTCAAAAAAATAAAAAATAAAATAAATAAACAACAGTTTCTGTGTTGTTTCTCATGTTGTTCAAGTTTCTTTCTCAGAACTCACACAGGTTTGGAACAACATGAGTGTGAGTAAATGATGACAGATTTTTTTTTTTTTTTTTTTTTATTTACTTTGGTGAACTTTCCCATTAAGTTGATCAATATAATTTAATGAAATGGGCTTCAGCTTCTAAACCAATGTTTGTCAATTAGTTTGCTTCATGATCCAAATTGCATTGGACACCAAATCATCATGCAACAGAATGTTCTGAAATAATAATTGATGACTAAATAAATAAATAAAAGTCCCTGAATAATAATTTTGCTTCTTACTCATTCTAAAATAATGCAGTAAATTGATAGTTCCTAATCTTAACCGTAACAGAAATCGTACAAAATCATACGAGTGAGGTAGTACGAATTCATATGAATTAGCCACCTCGTAAAATACTTACAAATTAGCCATAAGATAATATTGGCAGATTAGGGAAATTAACAATTTTCTTTCTTTCTTCCTTTTTTTGTGACTTAACTTTCTCATTATCCTGTCTAAAGTAATTTTCCCTTGATCAGGAGGAATCAAAAGTCTTTTCTAAACACAATACATAAAATGCAGCATAATGAACAAGCACATTTGTTTTACTTTGATCAATGACACGCTTCAGCTGAAATATGTCTGTCTGTCAGTAATAGACAATTTCCAAATCAGTGTCTGAGACTTCAGGAAAAAGCTATATACAATCTACCAGTTACAAGCGTCAAATTAAACTCCACAGGCCGCAGTCAACAGATTTAAATAATCTGCCCTGAAGTATGTTGAGCACTGGAGAACAGCCAAAAACATGCAAAACATAAAAAAAAAAAAATAAAAAAATCATCCTCAACTTTAGGATAGCCTTAATATGTTGTTTACTAGTCTCTAAAATCACATAACCTTATATTTGATATTTTGTGCAGAAAGCAACTAACAAATCGTCCACTTCATTCTGTGCTGAAAATGATGAGCTCTTTCTAGGAACTAATTATTCAGCATCTGACACATGAAGACATAAGAAACATGTTGTTTCCTTCTACATTTCATCTGCATGTCATTTCTGTAAATTAATGCAGGTTGTCTCAGCGTATTCACACAGATGATGGGAAAATTACTGACACTTAAGGTAAACTCTGGGAACTCAGTGTTCATCAGAGGAATGACTTGAACAAGGTGTTTCTTTAGAAAGAGACTTTAGGAAAACAGTTACAAAATCTTTTAATTAAAGCCATGACTCACAGGAAAATGAAAAATCTGTCATCATTGGACCACAGCTAGACATAGAGAAGCTATCCTTGTGAAAATGAATACATGAAATGATAAGCTTTAAAAGAATATACAGTACTTAAAAATGAACTGAATATAATGCTTTCTGACAACTAATTGAATTTTAATTGCAATTAAATGAAAATGCATTACATTTTAATGTTTTTTTTTAATTACAAAATCATTAAGTAAGACTCAAGTACATCTTGATATGTAATTTCTATTTTCTTTGAAATAATGTTGTGTGATGTCATATGTACTCATTTATGGAAAACTAAAATATACTTTAATGTAATTTATATTGAAATTTGTATTTAAATATATTTCTAATTACACATTTGTAATGATGAAATGCAACTTAGTACATTTAAAATCTTTAAGTGTAATATTGACTATTACACTACAGTGCTTTAGTATGTTAGGCAACACATCAAAATACAGTAAGTATACTTTTTAAAGCGCCAAATACATAAATATATACATAGATACAGTTAAAGTCAAAGGTTTATATACACCTTGCAGAATCTGCAAAATGTTCATTGTTTTACCAAAATAAGAGGGATTTCACATAAAAGACATTTACATATAGTCCACCAGAGAAAATAATAGTTGAATTTATAAAAATGACCCCGTTCAAAATTTTACACACACTTGATTCTTAATGCTGTGTTGTTACTTGAATGCGGTTTGTGTGTGTGTGTGTGTGTGTGTGTGTGTGTGTATGTGTGTGTGTTTAGTGATAGTTTTTCATGAGTCCCTTGTTTGTCCTGAACAGTTAAACTGCCCTCTGTTCTTCAGAAAAATTCTTCAGGTCCCACAAATTCTGTGGTTTTTCAGCATTTTTGTATATTTGAACCTTTTCCAACAATGACTGTATGATTTTGAGATCCATCTTTTCACACTGAGGACAACTGAGGGACTCATATGCAACTATTACAGAAGGTTCATATGCTCACTGATGCTCCAGAAGGAAAACAATGCATTAAGAGCCAGGGGTGTAAACTTTTGAACAGAATGAAGATGTGTACATTTTTCTTATTTTCCTTTTTTTCCCCATATACTACTGCCTTTCAGAAGCTACAGAAGATACTTACATGTTTCCCAGAAGACAAAATAAGTGAAATTTACTCTGATCTTCAAATTCAAAAAGTTTTCACCCCATGTCTCTTAATGCATTGTGTTTCTTTCTGGAGCATCAGTGAGCGTTTGAACCTTCTGTATTAGTTGCATATGACTCCCTCAGTTGTCCTCAGTGTGAAAAGATGGATCTCAAAATCATACAGTCATTGTTGGAAAGGGTTCAAATACACAAAAATGCTGAAAAAACACAGAATTTGTGGTTTTGATCCCTCTTATTTTGATAAAATAATTAACATTTTGCAGATTCTGCAAGGTGTATGTAAACTTTTGACTTCAACTGTACATACAGGTACATACATGAAATAAAATAAATATAAAACTCCATAAATCCAAAAGTGGTCAATACGACTTTTGAGCTGCAGTATATGCCATATTCAGGGTTTTTCTGGCACATAAAGTGAATTTTCTGCCTACTGATGTAAATTTATTTATATTCACTTCACATCTGCTGCTTTTATGAAGATCTGAAATGAGCTACACAGAAGATTATCTGTTCAGGGTGACTGAAGCCTTGTACTGTGCAAAGCAGCAGATGTTGTGGAAGGGCGTTAGATGTTGTGCATGCACACCACCGTCTTCCAGAGTCCAGATAAGATACGAGCGAGTGAGCTATTGAACGAGCCACCGGACAGTGTGGCACAGACCACCAAAATGGTGCTACAGAACCTGTAGATTGGAGCTTTAACTTAACTTAACTGTGCCATTGCAAGAATAAATTTTATTTTAAAATACATTAAAAGAGAAACCTGTTATTTTAAATTGTAACAGTATTTCACGGTATTACTGTTTTTATGTATTTTTGAGCAAATAAATTCAGTCTTGGAGAGCATAAGAGGCTTCTTTCAAAACCATTAAAATAATGATGAAATTATTTTTGGGGGGAGAACTAACCCTTTAAAACTGAAGCATCCTCACAATGAAGTGTGTTACCGATCATGTGTTTGAGAGCTAGAAACAGCAATATTCAGCAAGATACAGAGAAATTGAATGAGAGCCCTCCAAATATAGTCATACATATGCGTGGGAACAAAGAGAGCAGAACCACGAAGCCACTATCATTCCCAATATCATTTGATGATGAAACATTAAGGGCCACTGCAAAATAATTGAAAGTGAGCTGCTTCTTGGTTGAAGCTGTATTGGCAGAAATATGCAATTATAAAAAGCTATAAACAAACAAAAAGGAAGGGCATGCTTGGCTAGTCCACATTGATCTTAATTTAATCTGTATGGTACAAATATCTCCTGCCTTCGATCTGCCACATGGGATCAGAGAGAGAGAGAGAGAGAGGTAACAAACAAGCAAAGATAAATCTATTAAATAAATAACTAGTATTTCATTTAAGAACATGGGAACACAATTCTTTAAGAAAGAGAATCGTTTCAGGTACTGTTTCAATTTGTGGAAGGCTGTACACTATAAGCTTGTGTTTTCCACCCTGTTCCTGGAGGAGAGCTACACACACACACATGATCACACATGATTCAACTCATCAGAGACTACAAAACCTGAATTAGATGGGTCAGATAAAGGATAAATCCAAAATGTGAACTGCTGGTGAGTTTCCAGGATGTCATGTCTCACTTGTGTATGTGGACTCTTATTTTGAAATATGATTTGTTTCTATGCATCCCAGTTCACGGTTTCTGTGTTTAGGGTTGTTTTTCTAAGTTTCTAGAATGTTCTTGTTTGTTTATTTGGTTAGTGGTCATGTGCACATGTTTCATAAAGTGCTCATTATCTTATCTATACATAGCACTGCAATGATGATGTATTTTTTGTAGGCCAACCCAGAAGTTAGCATTACCCTGGTTCTCTTGACAAAAACCAAAAGGAAATGACTTTTGGATTATTCCAGAAAATAAGCGATGTGATGACGTTTAATATCCCGACAGCCTCTGTAGTGCCATTTAGCCACTTATTAGCAACTGCCTTTCTCAAGACAAATAAAAGCGGTAACACTTTAGTATATTGACCAATTCTCACTATATAGTTGCTTATTAGCATGCCTGTTACTAACCTATTGGCTGTTTATTAGTATTTATAAAGCACATATTCTGCATGACCATATTCTATATCCCTGATCCTACCCAATACCTAAACTTAACAACTACCTTACTAACTATTGATAAGCAGTTAGGAATCTATTGAGGCAGAAGTCGTAGTTAATGGTTTGTTAATGGTGAGAATTGGACCTTAAAATAAAGTGTGACCCTAACAGCTTAAAAAATAAAAAGGGGGTATTATTGATGGATTTTATGTAGTAGAATAAAACAAAAATGCACTGAGCTTATGTTCACCGCAGACCTTATTTCAGGCCTACCCTGTATAATCATGTAGGTTTTATAAAGTTTTGCCATTTTAGACCATTTTAAAGAAAAGTTTAAACGTTAAGACCAAATGTGTGGTGTAACTATCAAGTAAAGTTGAAACTTGAGTATATATGAGTGTAATAAATAATAAGTACATTTTCAAGGTAACACATATCATAAATTATTCATTCATAAAGATTGTGTTTTTGGGAGTCACACCACATGACATTTTACAACTTTGCTTTGTCATAAATATGTCAAATTTTGTGATATTTTCTGAGACCTTGATAAACAGTTTTGAGGGTCTGCAGGACGGTTCTCTCTATAATTTCCTTTTGTTTTGTTTTTCTGCATGTTTTGACATGTTGATCATGACTTTGTAGGTTGAATTGCTTTTTTATTGTATGTTTTAATAAATTAATAAATCCAGACACATAAAAAAATGACATCATGTCGTTGACTCAAAAATGAATATGGAAGCCTTGGTTTATTTCTGGGAATACTTCTAAAACGTGCATTTTCTAAGCTTATAAATAATTGATTAATAAAAGTCACAGGCTTAGGCACTTCCTTTGTTAGCAAAAGACAGACGTATCTGCAAAGTACAAAACACTCAGCATTTTAGAGCACCAATTTGCTTCCTTTGTTCTGCTTGCAAAGGCCTCATTAACAACCTAATCCACCCACTGTGCAGTCTTTAAAATGAAATGTGACCTCACGTCCTGTATCTATTCAGCAAAATCATGAAGATCTTCAACCACTTTGTTCTCAAACCCAATACAAATGTCTGAGCCAACTTAATAATACAAGTCATTCCCTCACATATCTGCCCTTTTGCATGAAGGCATTTCTGTGCATTTAATGAAGCGTGTTTTTCATTCATCGGAGTGCCTTTATTGGCCAGGTTTTCATGGCTTCCTAGTCACAGGTCATTTGTATGACCATATGAGCAGTTTTTTTTTAACCTCTGATTCAAAGCCTACACACAATTTCACCTTAATTTCAATCTAGGCAGCCTTAGTGCATTATATATACATTTATTTTAAAATGAACTATGATCAGTATTTTCATTACACTGTAGATATTCATCTGTTTTGAATCAAACTGTTTTGAATCAAACTGAACACGTGCAGTTTTCTTCTAAGCATATTAGTACATTTTTATATAATCTGGGAATAAGCCAGCTACAAATGTACTGTATGAAGCCTTGAGAGATAAAGTTACCATCATTATGTTGCTTCCTGCATGTTTTGTGAAATGTATAGTAATGGGTGTTAAAAGCATGTTCAGTTTTATCTGAAACACATGACCATGAATCTGGCACCATTTTTATTACATTGGTTGTTGGTTGTATCACAGAAGTTTGGAAATATCTGGAGAGTGGTGCTAAAAAAAAATAATTCTAGGCCTATATCGAGTTAACTATAAACCCTGCCCTAAACAGGGTTTAATATGTGCTGAATTAGCACTAATAAATAGCTAATATTGTAGTAATATGCATGCTAATAAGCAACTAGATAAGAGACCATAAAATAAAGTGTAACCGCAAATTTTTGGGCTACAAGTTTTTGGGGTTTTTTTAACGTGACTTTGAAAGTTCCGTGTGGTACCAGGTGTGCTACCAAGTGATTTTACTACATAGAAGCCATCCATATAGAGCTAAATGATGCAAATGGGGAAAAAAATGTTTTAGTTTACAAACCATGGACTATGGTAAAAAAGTGTTTTGAGGTTATAATGTAGTATTGTGTTAATCAATAATCTAATTTGTAATCTGCCCCATAATCATAGTTTGTGTGAAAAGGAAGGACAGTTGTTGTGTTTTACTGTGTTCATTTCATTTGGAAACTTCAGTGAATTGTATTTATAGGTATGTTTTAAATGTACGTTTAGACATGTTTTTCCAATGAACCTAGGTTGGGAATATCAGTTCCACCTTCCCAGACTCTATCGTTCAAATATCTAGATTCTTCTGGAAAGCCTTAGGGGAGGTTCTTTGGATTAAAGGGTTCCTGTTTGCATCTAGTTAGCCTGTAAATGGTTCGGCCTTCTCACCAACACGTGTTCCCGCGGCCCACGCTCTCTAGTAAACAATGTCAGCTGTGCTCATGACACGGTGAAAGAAGGCTGGAAGTTTCATAAACACATTCTAAGAATGCCAAGTCTCAAAGCACTTCTAATGAGCAAATATTTACTCTATAATTAACTAATTCAACTACATAGCGACAAACAGACGGCAGTCATAAGTGTTCACACACTGCAAGAACACTTACAGCCTTCAGAAACTTGGCCAGCGCATTTCTGCATGAAGTCTTCGCTTGAAGTGATTAATTGTGTTTGATAGGTATCTGTAATGTTGATGTGTGTAACTCTAGAGTGTTTCACAATTATTTGGAAAGAAGCAGCTGTGAAGGACAATGCAGAGGACTTGGCCCAAGCATTACTTTAGACACTTCAAACCCATACACTGTCGTAAATTACTCATTTGGAGATAGCAGCATAATAAACATAGAATAAACAATTTGATTAAGAAACTGAATTCATCTTTGGAAGAAGACTGCTGTGTTTGCAATAAAGTAAGTAATGCATTCAAGTTCTCTTGGGAGGTTCATATTTATGAGTTGAGAAGTTGAAATAACTACATCAGGTGGGTTTAAATCACTTTGGTTGGTGCAAGATGGCAATGTACTTTTTACTTGAAAAATACAGCAAGGTTTCTTAACTCTTCTTCTACAAAAATATGAACAAAAATGCACATCAGATGTTTTCGTTTTTAGTATATGCATAAAAAATCCATCCATTTCTACCAATTTACTGTCAACTAGATGGCACATCCATTGTATCCACAATTTTTTTTTTTTCTCACAGACACAATGTTAACTTGGAAACTCTGGGCTCAGAGAAAATCACCCCAATCAATCTCAGAATCCCACAATTTCCCACTTGTAATTATTACATTGTGGTGTCGTTCATTTGCATTCAACTCATAAATACAGTACGACATTTCTGACATGACTTGGCACCAGTAATTGTATATTAACCGATGGGTCAAGGTTTGGCTGGCTAGCCCTGGGGTACATTTCCCAAAAGCATCATTAGCTAACTATGGTCACAAGTTCCATTGAATTCTATTGGTACCAGGTGTGCTACCAAGCAATTTTATTACATTAGAAAAGCCATACATATAGTGCTGGCAATGTGATGCAAATGAAAAAAATGTATTAGTTTACAAATCATGGACTACGGCAAATGTGTTCTGAGGTAATAACATAGTATTGTGCAAATCAATAATCTAATCTGCCTCTGTAATCATAATTTGTATGAAAATGAATGACAGTTATTGGTGTTTTACTGTGTTCATTTAATTTGAAAACTGCAGTAAATTGTATTTATAGGTAAGTTTTTTGGTGTTTTGTAATTACAGCATTGTGGTGTTATTCATGTGTGTTCAGCTCAAAAATGCAGTACGATCTTTCTGACATGATTTGACTTTCTGACATTGAACTCTATTGATAACAATGGAAACGCACCCCCAAGTTGGTTAGTCTCAAATGGTATGTTACATGTGCTATGCCCATGAGCAAAGTTGGTAGCATAAGTTGTGTACTTCCAGGGAGTCATGCACCAGCCAAGCAGCTGCCATTGAGATCAGTGCTAAGGCTAATGCTATCTTTCTCCAAGTATTATAGCCCTCTTTGGTTTCAACTAAACTTTGAGCTCATGTAAAGAGGCACAGAGACAAAAGGAATCCTTCTTTATAAAGGTCTGTGTTATGTTACGAGTGAATCATATCTCACATTTGGACGGCATAGATGCTGTTTTTAATTTAAAAACAAATAAAACACAACCTAGGTCAAAGCGTTAGCCTGTCAAGCTCGCAGAATTAACTTATCAGCTTCCTACAAACTCTCACACATCTGGATGTCCACTTTAATTGTTTCAAGATGGTTTGAACACAAACAACATGAGGACGTTCTTGTATGCTTGCTAACAGTAATGGACTCCACTGTTTACTGCCATAATAGCAATGCCAGTAAATGGTTTGCATCAGTGAATTGTTATGTGATGTCTGTACCTAAATATAATTATTTTTATTACACTTGAAATTTGATGGTTTCTCTCAAAGTTAGATGATAACCAATAAAACTTTCTTGGTAGTGATCTCATTTTTACAAATGTTTGCTGGGAATAAACGGTCTTTCAAGCTTGTTTTACAGGGATTTTAGGTACTTTTCAGTTGGTCCAAATAGACCAGTGTGGCCAGACTGGGAGACCATCTTAAACCAGCAAGACCAGCAAGCATGCTTAAGCTGATTTAAGTTTTTTTTCCTCCTTCCCAGCAGGAAATTACTGCCTTAGGTGAGTTAAGATGGTCTCTCAATGTGACCAGCTGACCCTTCAAAACCTGCTGAAAGACCAGCCTGAACAGGCTGAGAGACAAATCGAGATCAGGCTGGTTTTCACATTTTTTTTCAGCATGGAATAGTATCAACAGTCAAAAAATATTTAAAAATACCAGCGTTAAATTAAAGTTGACACCGTCATGCAACCTAACTCTTAATCCCTCACTCTTTAGCTCTTTGTTTCCACCCTGTTCATTTCCATGTAATTATGTAAATAATAATAAAATTTTAAGTTCTAATAATAAAGCTGAGGTGCCTGAGTTTAACCAGACTATACTTCTGACATCTCATTTTACACAAATACTTATTTAAATCACATCACATGCATACTTATTTTTGGTTACGGAGTTCAAAAGGTACTATATAACAGGAATGATCCAGTAAATTACAGGAAATAGTTTGAGTAGCTACAGGACTAGGCCCACAAGTTTTCTTGGAAAAGTCCTGCTCAAGTTGCATGGCTAAATGGGCAAATGTGGTGCATGTGTGCGAGACTGTAGATTTTAAATGTAACATTAACCTGCAATCTGCAAGGATGACATCCCATCAGTGTCTCATCTCCAAGCACTGAATCAGAATGGTGGTTATTCTGGAGACAAACGTGGCAAGACGATAGCTTGATTTACATCTTCGAGAACATTTGGTGTGCATGACTGCATCGGATTGCTCTTCAGATATGGTATGTTGTATTAAGTATTAAATTTGCCGTGACACAACAGACTCCTGCCTATTCAGTCATCTTTATACATATTTAAAGATGGCATGAAATCAAAATTATTTTCTCAATACACTCTTGTTGCTGGACTCTTTCATGTATTCAATTCACCAACACTCAGGATAAACTTTATTATTCAACTGAATGTATTCATGGGATACAACACTTAAATTCCAAGACTGAAATTTCAATAGAAGGTTTCTTTTCTTGGTATGTTGCATTCTGTGTTCTGGTGAATTTTAATAACGTTTTTCAGGGATAGTCAATGTTACATTATAACATTATTACATTGTTATTACAGTGTTATTACAATTTTTATTACATTATAATAATTTAATTATATTCTCAGAGCAGTTGAAGTGTTCCTTAAGTAATATGTAATATGTATAATTATGTATAAATACTTATTAAGACCCATTTCAACATTTTTGTAATTTCGTAATACTGTTAACTGTGCACTAGTCTCTAAATATCAGACTGTTATAATATTTTGTTTCTCTCATAGTGCAGATGCTAGACTCTCAAGGTCTCTGGTAAAGGTGTATTCATCCCAATGGAGTAATATCTTCTCTGTTTGCTGTCACTCTGTCTTGCTCATGTCATTCATTTGAAGGAATTTGTTTCCAAAGGTTTGCAAACTTCAGCCCAGATTGGAAGAAATTTGAATCTCATGGGCAATAAAGGTGTCAACCAACTCTATCCCTTCTGAAGACTTATAGCCATACTCTCCAAGAGCATCACAGGAAGTTCCCAGAGGACTCAGTGTAACGCTGTTAGGATGTCTTCTTGTAATGCTGACAGTGTGCACTAGTCCCTCACAAATTTTCAGAAGGACACTCCTTTGGGAAGCCCCATGGACTAGATATCTGGCAGTGTTGTGATTTAGTTCTTTTCATAGTGTAGATGAGGGAATCTCAAGGTCTCTGGTAGTGGTGGATTCATCCCAATGGAATAACATTTCCTCTGTTTGCTGTCTCTCTGTCTTATTCATGTCACTAAGTGTCTTCCAGATTGTCCTTTTGACATCTGTGAACATGCAAGCCGCTAAATTCACATTCCTTGAGGTCATTACAGAGCAAGGTTTAAGTCACTTAAAGAATAATGGAAGTCAAATATGATTTTTCAAGTGATGTCATACATAATGGTTACATGTACTACACCACTATAATCTCAAAAAATTGTCAAAATCAGTGTCAGTACAACACAAACACTACTATACAGTCTTCCTGAGATGTCTTACCAGTACAGTTATCAACCCAGTCTTTCTCTGTGGTTTCTTCAGAACGCATCAAAAATAGTCCCTAAATCAACCAAGAAGATGCCCAATTGAGGGAAACGATATGGGGTGACATAATAAAATCACATACCAACATGTTCATACCTTGGAATGTTGACCATCTGCTATAGTCACCTCTGACTTCATTTCAGTGGTGTATTTAGGCTGGGATATTATGATAGTGTAAGTACCTGAGGGTACAATCATCTTTGTGTTTTGTAAAAAAACAAAGTGAACCTAAAGAGACAGGAAAATGTTTTATAGTGTTTGAGTTACGCTGACCTGCTTTTACTTACACAAGGTATGCATGTAAAATAATACAAAATTGTGGGGGGAAAGGCTGAGAGGGAAATGTTTGTAAAAAAAAAAAAAAATAATAAAAAAAATAATAATAATATACAGTGTGTGTGTGTGTGTATATATATATATATATATATATATATATATATATATATATATCAAAGCAAAAACATTTAAAATAAGTTTACATGACACTTTCTATGAAGCCTGTAACAGATAATTAAACTATGATTAATGAATATTTAGATTAATAAATTAATAATAAATTATATTCATTAAGTTAAATTAAAATTGGCATTCTTATAAAATTACTGTAAAATTGTTATATGGATAAATTGTATACAAGCTGCGTTCACAACCAACACTCAGCTGTGAAACCTCCAGGTTTCTCAGGCCCCCTGAAAATAACTATTTCAGTGCTAAGTTCAAATTGGGCAGACACAGAACAAGAAGTTCTAAAACACCAAATTCCAAAAAAAAAAAAAAAAAAAAAAAGATTTTTACAAAAACGTAGTTCATGTTTCACGTTCTTTGTGATCGTCTCTGCTCTGGGAGTCAACTGGCCTGCAGCTGGTGTTGGTAGGTTTTGACTTCATGAAAGCATTGCACAAACTTTAATTGCATATGTCTGTTTTTCATTTACAAAGCTCAACAACAATAGCAAATGTAAGGCCAATTATGATCTAATGTTGATCTTAAATACTGTAACACCACCACAGAACATCTAACAAGATAAGCAGGGTCGCATACAGTAGTACTTATAAAAACCTATTCAAAGCAGTAACTGTTAAAATCTTTGTGTTGACTGGAAGTAGTAACTTAAGTATATAAACTGGCTGTTATAAAGTTTTATAAATGTATTCTATTCTATTCTATTCAAATATAGATTCAACATGCTATATGTCCGGTAAATAGTAAATAATAATAATAAAAATACTAAAGTAAATAATGTTAAATCCTAATCTTTCTTCCTAATAAAATGTTCTACATAATGAAATAATTTAAACTTAAATCAACCTTCCCTTCCCTTCCCTTCCCTTCTCTATAAGTGTAGATTCAACATGTTTCATGTCCAGTAAGTTGTAACTAAATAATGTTAAAACCTAATCTTTCTTCATAATAAAATGTTCTAAATAATGAAATAATTTAAACTCAAATCAATATTTCAAGTCTATTTTTATTATTGATTTGGTTAGTATCCACATTATAATAGCTGCTTTGGTCTATTTTGTGATAAGGCCATAATCTGTTATATGTTATTGTAAGTAATTGCATGCAAGTTTCAACACCAAATCAAGACCAAATTGAAAGTTATATCCATCAATATGATGGTATAGTACATTAAAATGTTAAAAAAAAAACTTTAAGACGTTTTCCCTCAATTAACTCCTAATTTGCTGCTTCTTAATAGTTAGTAAGGTACTTGTTAAGTTTAGGTATGGGGTAGGATTAATGGATCTAAAACATGGTCATGGCATTAATATTTGCTTTATAAGAACTAATAAACAGCCAATGTGCTAGTAATATGCATGCAAATAAGCAACTAGTTAATAGTGAATACTGATCCCTAATCTAAAGTGTTACCTTTATTACAATAGTACTCACAAATATTGTGTATAATTGTGTATAATGTGTATAATTGTATATATGGACTTCACAGAAAGTTTAACCTCAATTTCTGTTTAAATAGACAGAACCTTTCTTTAAATGAAGAGATTGATTGATCTGCACAGGCTCCATAGCTACTGGATGTACTGTATGTAGCTACTGCTGGTATGTGTCCACTTGCCCTTACAGTGGGATTTTGAATTTTTGTCTTCATCAAACGAAGGTATCGGCTCTGTCCCGGATCTGACCTGGGCGAAGGTTAAAGTTCACATGTTTCCCACCATTGTGTATATAGTCGATTTTTACAAGAAACTGCCAGGCTATGACAAGGGCCAGGGGCCAAAGTGGAAGGAGGGTTTTATGAGAAATGTGTTCCTGGTTACGTCCTTAAAAAGTGCATATAAAAAGCTAATGCTGTTACAGGGCACAATGTATTTGTCTAATGTCTTCTGCTGGCACACAACACCTAAAGATAATACATTAAATTCTACTGAAGGATGCAATTCCATAGCAGTATTTCAAAATGATTGCATGGATAGTGATAATACTTAGTTTGAGGGCAGTCGTGGCCTAATGGATAGCGAGTTGGACTTGTAACCCAAAGGTCGTGGGTTTGAGTCTCAGGTCCAGCAGGGATTGTAGGTGGGGAGAGTGAATAACCAGCACTCTCTCCACCCTCAATACCATGACTGAGGTGAGACCCTTGAGCAAGGCACCAAACCCCCAATTGCTCCCCGGGCGCCGCAGCATTGGCTGCCCACTGCTCCGGACGTATGTTCACTACTGTGCGCATGCACTTGGATGGGTTAAATGCAGAGGACAAATTCCGAGTATGGGTCACCATACTTGGCCACACACCACTTCCCTTTTCCCTTACGAATTCCAGCAACTGACTCGTTATGTGAACTGTTCCCCGGTAATTCATTCTAACCTCTCTATTTGACTTATTGCACTCCCACTTGTGTTTGATTAGCTTTGTACTCGTGCAAAGTTGAAAAAAAAGCTTGGCTTAGCAGCTTGAGGTGACAGGCTGTATATATTAATGGCCATGATTAGTTTATTAGTACTTGCTCCAACATTAGCGACAGCAGGCCAGGAGCTTCTACGCTACAGGAGCCGCCAGTACGGGGGCCCCTGCCAGAAGCATTTCTCGGGACATCTGTAGGAGCTCTTGTGAAGCCTTTATATCAAGACTGTTGGATACCAGCTGCAGTGTTGCAGTAAAGCTACAAGCGAGCGGTTTGCAGCAGCTTCAGTCAAAAGTAGACAAAGAGATGACAGCCACCTGTAACAACATCGAACAGGCACATGAAAGGATTTTGACAGCCCAGGGAGCGACAGGCAGCCGCTTCCAGTTTTGGTCATGGGTTGGCTACAATCCACCTTCACGGTCAGGTGAATTTTCATCAGAAAATCACTTCACTCAACAGCCTGGGCTGATGTGTGGAGCTCACACCATCAACCCCATGACTTTACGCTAGTGCTGTCATTGATATATGAACACCTGCACTTCATCATATGGGGCTATGAAGGTATATACCAAAGTTAACAACAGAGATTCTACTATAATGTTTGTAGTCTGTAGTATACAGTACTGCGCAAAAGTTTTAGGCTACTAGTATTTTCACCAGCTAAAAAATGGTTTTAAGTCAGTTATTTCTATCTTTTGCTGTAGTGTGTCAGTAGGAAATAT